>JAEAOA010001897.1:6417500-6425000 GCA_016746295.1 Potamilus streckersoni
GCCAAAGAATCTAAAATTCCATATTTCAGACTAATACCACAATCATTTAGTAAAAAAATATATTTTACTGAATTTAATCTAAAATACCAAAAATATTAAACTCTATTATTTAAAGAGTTTTATTTATGAATTAATTCTAGCCAAGTGAGAAGTTGGTAGCGAACTTTGCCTTTTACAATAATCAATAATACAATTACAAGCAAATATAAATTCTTCAAACAATTAAACTTTCCAATGCATTATATTATAGAATATATTATAGAATAGTAAAGAAATATTAAAATAATCCAATGTCGCAAATCTCCTGATCTTAAATTGAACTCCTAACATCTTAACTTTAAAAATCCCTATACTATAAAGTAAGTTTTACGCAGAGAGTAGCTTACCTATAACAAGACAGGCTCTCTCTAAGTTCTGACGAAACGGTCTAATTTTACCCAGCAAATCTTCTAGCGTCTTTTACACAGTTTCTTAAGACGCGGCCAAATATGGTCATACGTCTTAGTTCTTAGGTTTCGCCAGAATCTCAAAGCTAGGCTTCATCTTTTCTTACTACCTACCGTCTTGGATTATGTTCGTCATCAAACAGATTTTTCCATGAACACGTGAAACCTTAGTGATAAACTTGGCAGAAAGGAATTTGCTTACTTAGCACTGTTACTGCAGTTTTAAATTTGCCAACTTAAGTATTATACAGTGAGTATGATTGTTTTAATTTCACATAGAAAAGCACAATCTTTATTGAAATAGTAAATATTTTTATTGAAAGAATTAAAAGAATGTTTTAATACAATTTACTGAAAATTCCATCCTAATATAACTACTAGAACCTCGACCTTTGTTTACATATTTCAAACTTAACATTTGATCGGCATTGTATAGCCCATTATTGTGTAGATGTGTCGTTAAACCACATACATACGTACGTACGTACGTATGTACGTACATACATACATACATACATACATGCATGCATGCATGCATGCATGCATGCATGCATGCATGCATGCATGCATGCATACATACATACATACATACATACATACATACATACATACATACATACATACATACATACATACATACATACATACATACATACATACATACATACATACATACATACATACATACATACGTTATATGAAGCAATACTGAATCGGGAAAAAACCCATAAAACTCATTTCCAGCAGATTTGATACTATTGTTGCCATACTTTTTCTCCTTGATCTGTTTACAGCTCAACCCTACAGCTGTATTTGGATGCAATTTAACCCTCAGTGTACTAATTGAACTCTTTGAACGCGTGTCAACGGAAAGCGCAACAAGCTATATGAAAGAGTGTGCGATACATCTTTCAAGAATGGCTAATGTACCAGTCAGAAACGTAAGATCTTTCTTTTAGTTTTTGTATTTGCCAATCCTTTCTTAAGATTCTCAGTATGCGATTACTGTTCAAGTCTTTAAGTAGTATCTCGTTTGTCTTATCACAGACATTAAATATTCGTAATATACCATGCCTTGTGTTGAGATCAAGTCTCTAAGTGGTATTTCGTTTTTCTTGTCACAGACATTATAAATTCGTAATATACAATGCCTTTTTGTATTAACATCAATTCTCTAAGTAGTATATCGTTTGTCTTGTTACAGACATTATATATTAGTAATATACCATGCCTTATTGTGTTGACATCAAGTCTCTAAGTAATATCTCGTTTGTCTTGTCACAGACATTATATATTTGTAATATACCATGCCTTATTGTGTTGACATCAAGTCTCTAAGTAATATCTCGTTTGTCTTGTCACAGACATTATATATTCGTAATATACCATGCCTTATTGTGTTGACATCAAGTCTCTAAGTAATATCTCGTTTGTCTTGTCACAGACATTATATATTCGTAATATACCATGCCTTATTGTGTTGACATCAAGTCTCTAAGTAATATCTCGTTTGGCTTGTCACAGACATTTTATATTCGTAATATACCATGGCTTATTGTATTGACATCAAGTCTCTAAGTAATATCTCGTTTGTCTTGTCACAGACATTAGATATTCGTAATATACCAGGCCTTATTGTGTTGACTTCAAGTCTCTAAGTAATATCTCGTTTGTCTTGTCACAGACATTATATATTCGTAATATACCATGCCTTATTGTATTGACATCAAGTCTCTAAGTAGGATCTCGTTTGTCTTGTCACAGACATTATATATTCGTAATATACCATGCCTTATTGTATTGACATCAAGTCTCTAAGTTGTACCTCGTTTGTCGTGATACAGACATATATTGGCAACATGCCATGACTGGTTGTGTTGTTGTCTGTTGGGTTTTCTCATCTTGGTGTCCACATGTATAATTATAAAAAAATCCTTCAAAAATAGATTTGAATAGTGGTGATAATTGCAGACATAATGATGCATGTCATTTTAGCAGAACTGGGGGCTCTAAAGCTATAATATGAGGATAGGGGTGGTGTTTTTATATCAAAAATTAAACATGTTGCTCATGTCAATGAAAATTTTATATATATATATATATATATATATATATATATATATATATATATATATATATATATATATATATATATATATATATATATATATATATATATAATAATAACAATAACTGCTGAAAGATTTACTTGGAACAGTGCAATGTTATTAGAAATGCATTGAGGCAGACTTACCATGATATTTTTTTATAAAATCTTTCTTGTTGTATGCCAAGTTTGATCACCGGTTTTGTGGTAGCAACTGCACTGTCTCTTCTTACATTGTTAAATACTCATGAAATCTTCTAAAATCTTACTTTAAATGAATTTGTCACACCCAGAAATGTGTTTGTCAGACTTAAATTCCCATCCAAATCATCATTTGAATAGCACTAAGCTTGATGAAATCAACAACTGACATCACGACGATAAGTCTGAATGCAAGATGGCCGATACTAGATCACATGACTTGTTCCAGACAGTAAATTTGTCAAATTCACATTTTGATTAAATTTAGCTTGTTGATTATAAGTTTAGGCCTTCTTTTATACGAGTATGTTTTGAATATTCAATATTTTCTTCATTTTTATGCTGGTCAATGTATTTACAATGTTATCAGCGTTCATAAGTACTTGTTTGCTCTTCACCCAAGCTTAGTATTATTGCTTGATACTTAAAGTACTTTGACGCTTGACCGACAGAACATGATACATAATGGCTATATATTTGCTAATGGCAGAGTGTAAACGTACAAGTGATGAAAGTTGAATTGTATAAAAACCCTCAGTTTGTGTTGCTGGTTAAAGAGTATCTGTTCGGCACCATCAGGCCTGTTCTGCATCCTGGATAAACAATGATTGGTAATAATTACGTCACATGACTATTTTCCAAATTGTATAAAAAGGAGCGAATTCGATATTCGGCGGACAGCCGTCAACATTAGCGCCTCTATCTACATATCTCAACCAAATAAAAAGAACAGTAATCATATAGTTATAATTATAAACTTATTGAAAGACACTAGGTATCTCATAGAGACTTATAAAATAGGACAAGTCAACGAATTTTAATTTCTTTTGTTACAAATCTATGCTCTTGAAATAAGTAACAGAAAAGAATGAAGAAAACAAGTTTGGTAAAATGTAACAAATAATTTATTTCCCTAGAATACAAAATGTACAAAGTGAAAAATTACGATAAAAGGACTTACTGTTTTAAGAATCAAATCCACAAATAATCCAAGAATAATTAATAGAAGTCCTAGTAATAAAACGTCCAGAATGAATCTGAGTTAGAATCCCGATGAAATCCAAAATGGAAGGTAATGACGTCTGTTGTAACTTTCAAAGTGTGGACATGTGAACAGTTTCTTGTTGGATGACATAACATATTATTCCAGTTTTGAATTCCGTATAAATTTCAATGAATGTTTTTATCCAAGAATTTTGTAGGACCATTTATATTTTTCCAGGGAAAAGAATCACGTGAATTCAATAAAAATTCAATTTAAACTGGTCACAACGTAATAACTTAACGTGTCAAGTGTTTAAGCCCAACTAATAAAATTCTATCGAAAACAACAGCTATACACTAAGACGCAAAACCGATTATCGTATGAGGATCAAAAGTTCATTGTTCTGAAGAAAAAAAAATAAAACGACAGAAGTTTGAAACAATAAATACACGCCACACGTCACGTAATCCTGGAATGACCTTGATTCGATTTAACAATTCTTACAATGAGAAAGATAAAAAATACAAACGTTATTTACCAAAACTGTGACTGATTCTGATACGATGTCAGCAACTAGATTATTGGTTGTTTATCATTGAAATAAAATCAATAACAGTCAGGTTAAACAAAACTGAACTGAATTTCTGGACAATGTCAAATCCTGTAAACAAAGTTACATTACAGTAATATTTAATGGATTAAAAAATTTAAAACTTACAGACAAATAAATTAAATATACTTAAAATCTTATTCTAAAATATAGAATGCAATTATATATATAACACCAAAATAGGAATCTATTCAATGTAATCAAATTCATTTCCTTGCTATTGATTTATGCATAAAATAAAAGTAATATCGTGCCATACTAAATAAGCAGCTATCTCCCGCCACACTAAGAATTTAAGGCTAACTTTCAAAATACTTGTCCCGTGGATCATCCATTTCTTGCTGAATAATTACGTTAAGGGTATGAAGACCAACGCATTATATCATTTGTGTATTACATATTTTACAAGTAATCTAATATATATATATTGATGCTTTAGTCATATTTCCTTAATTAAGCATCTTATCACAATTTCATAGTCAAAAATAAAAAGTTCCTGACTTTTAGCATTTTTTAAAATATATTATTACCTTTACACAAGATTTGTGTGAAAATCGGACGTGCATATGACATACAAACGAGTGTATATAAATTGAAGTCATCATGGCACATATGCCAACAGTACAATGCACTTTTAAGTATCGAAAATATTTGATAATGGCATAGATATTAAAGTGTATAAAATAAAGCATTGAAGAAACACTATTCATATTTCTATTATTCGAGTAGCAGTCTAAGTACAAAGGTACTACTGACTTTTCAGCTTGATATGAATTTGCTATGCCATAGATTGTGAGTAGAAAATTTAAAAGATATTTTACCCAATTTCGCAGGCCGCCACCTGGGCTGGAAACATTATGCTAAAGCACCAATTTCCCGATTTCCCTTCAGATGTCTTCACAATGTTGGTGGCAATGAAAGTTGGAATACGTTTTGGTTAGTTACTTGAAATTATTTATTTCATCTTTCTTTAGGTCTCTCGTTTGCTTTTGTGACTGTCTCTGTGTCAATTGATTCTTTGTTTGCTTATGCCTGCATCAAACCTTAATATAGTCTTTATATTACTGTATATTGTCTTGTATGAAGTTTATAGTACTGTCATTTGTCTCGTATGAACTCTATATTACCGTCAATTGTCTCGTATGAACTCTATATTACCGTCAATTGTCTCATATAATATTTATATTACTGTTAATTATCTTTCATTATATATATATATATATATATATATATATATATATATATATATATATATATATATCTTTATATATTACTGTCAATTGTCTTTCACGAGAGTGAGAGAGAGAGAGAGAGAGAGAGAGAGAGAGAGAGAGAGAGAGAGAGAGAGAGAGAGATGGCTGTGCGAATTTGATCCACAGAGACTGATGATGAAGGGATTCGACCTGTTAGAATATAAAAGGAAAATTGATTTTAAAAATTACATATAAACCGTTTGTATTTCCAGATTTTATGTGTTTCCTGTTCAGGCTAAGTCATTAATAATTTACACAGAGAGCAATACAATTGAGTACGCACTGCCTGTTGGACAAGGCAGGGACTACTGGGTTGATATGACTCGATGAACAAGGCAGGGACTACTAGGTTGATATGACTATAAGCAACTGTCACTTTTTGTATTCAATGATCTTTTCCGTCACCATGTATACACTGCAACGAGAAGTGCGAGTCGTGATTCATCCGCTGATATGGACCGGTCAAAATCTGATACACACCAGTCATTATCATATAATTATACTGACAGAGTATTTTCATTCAATGTGATTAACTTTCAACCAATCCAACAGTAATATTTTAGAATGGTTAATACAATGTAATCAACTTTCAACCCGACATGCAGCAGTATTATCTTAGTATAGTTACTACAACGTGATCAACTTTCATCCTGATATGTTGCAGTATTATCTTTAGTTAATACAATGTGATCAACTTTCAACCAAAAGGATATGCAACATTTTTTCGTAGAATACTTAATACAATGTGATAAACTTTCAATCAGATATGCAACAGTATTATCTTAGGATAGTTAATACTATGTGACAAACTTTCAACCCGATACGCATCAGCATTATCTTTAGTTAATACAACGTGATCAACTTTCAACCAGAAGGATATGCAACCGTATCTTATCAGAATAGTTCATACAATGTGATAAACTTTCAACCCCTTATGCAACCGTATCTTATCAGAATAGTTCATACAATGTGATAAACTTTCAACCCCTTATGCAACCGTATCTTATCAGAATAGTTCATACAATGTGATAAACTTTCAACCCCTTATGCAACCGTATCTTATCAGAATAGTTCATAGAATGTTATAAACTTTCAACCCCTTATGCAACCGTATCTTATCAGAATAGTTCATACAATGTGATAAACTTTCAACCCCTTATGCAACCGTATCTTATCAGAATAGTTCATACAATGTGATAAACTTTCAACCCCTTATGCAACAGTATTATCTTAGGATAGTTAATACTATGTGACAAACTTTCAAAAAGATATGAAATAGTAATATCTTAGAATCTTTCATACATTGTGATCAATATTCAACCAATAAAATATACAAAATATAATCAAATTCAATACATGGTATATTTCAAGGAGAAAGAAAATAGCTTTTGCAGAATTCCATTCCAATGTTTCTCATGTGTGAATTTATTTACATACACAGTAATAGAGGCCGTTGTCAGACCCATTATGTATTCGGGCTTTTTAAACGACTGGATAAGTAGATAAATAGCCTGAAAAATAGCATACTATACGATCATCTTTGAGTTAAGATTGATTAAATCATGTCAGATGGCATAACTGAGTTTAAGACTGACACAATCATGTCAGATGGCATAATTGAGTTTAAGACTGAGACAATCATGCCAAATTACGTCGGAATTGAAGCTACTGTTAAATATAAAATACCATTATTTTAATCTATTGCATATTATTATTATTATTATTATTATTATTATTATTATTATTATTATTATTATTATTATTATTATTATTATTATACACACACAAACACACACACATTTTCTAAAGAGAAGCTAGGAATTGTCATGTAACAGTTTGTCCATACGCATGCGAGTATGGACGTGCGCACGCACACAGATTTTCTATGTACAAGCTAG
>JAEAOA010001897.1:6430000-6690000 GCA_016746295.1 Potamilus streckersoni
ATGAATTATAATGGTGATCCAAATGAATTTCATTTTAGACTGCCCACGCACTGTGTTATTGTGCCAACAGTCTCGAAGTATAAATATAATATAATCAAAAATATTCTGAATGATTTCCGAATAATCTCAAAATAGTGATATAGTCTAAGAAGTATTAAAGAGTGCTTTGTAATTCTATTGAATAATTTAAATAAATAAATCTTCTCAAATATCAACAGAAACACAACTAAACTTCATTACTATAAAAATGGTGTTATGATATAAAATGAATAATACTGAAGTAAACAACGTTAATATAAAAAGCTACGATACAATAACAGAACCAGGATGAAGGTCAGTTTAGTTTCTAAAACATTTTAACTTGTCATCAAAATTAGGAACTTCCAAGTGAAAAATTAATGTCCTAAACTCAGTGATAAAGTAAATATGTTTACCTTCATTAATAATGATCTGACTTTTAATCTATAGTCCTATAGAAATATCAGCATGTATTATGTTGTTTATAAGATAAATGTCGCTAGTCAGGTAGGTCCTTTTAATCGGACAACACAGATAGACACAACATACAATTACTGAGAAAATATAACACAAAATACAAATCAAAAATACATAACAAAATAATTTGTAACCTCAAAGATTTGTTATTTCTCTATGAATTCCTAATACTAATTTTTTCCTATGCAATAGTGACAAAGACTCAATAATGTATTTCTTTTGATTATAAAATTACACCCGAGTGCACCCGAGTGTTTGGACTTATATTGCAAGTGCAAGATTTTACCAAGATCTGACTCCAATTGGATTTGTTGTCTAACATCAATGCATGCGACTAGTCATGTTTCATGTACAGATGTTATTCAAATGCTGAATCTAATTCTAACATAACAATTTTGGAAGATGTATTTGATACTACTGGCAAGTTTTCTTTAATTTTATGACAAAGTTAATATGCAAAATCAATTTATTAATTTTTCTGAAGTTGTAAGAGTGAACATTACAGGTTAATTTCACAAACACGAATTTGTGAATAAATTGTTTTATTGTTCTTAAACCATATTTATCCTGTCATTTAATGAGTTTGACCCCAAGCAGAAGTCAACGACATCATAAGAATAATATAACCTTAGTGTCATTGAGTGCTCTCATGGGATAATCATAATCCAAATGGTTCTCTTTCTTGGGTAGATCGTCTAAAATTTTACAGCAGGAATATTATTGAAAGTTGTATATATATATATATATATATATATATATATATATATATATATATATATATATATATATATATATATATATATATATATATATATATATATATATATATATATATAACTTTCAAGTGCCTGTAAAAATGAAAAAAAAACTTATATGGTAAGAAATGTTATGTAAATTTAATATTAATTGTTTGTTAGATTTTTTTATTATTAATTTTTTCTTTATTCAATGCTATGGTAATGTAACATTGTATAGCGGACCTTGTCCAAAATGTAGTGACTTTCTTATCTTATTATGTGTAAACAACTAAAACACAGCTAATTTTGTCTCAGTGTATATGGGATTAAAATCAGTATTATTATTATTATTAATGGAAGTATATATCTTTATTTGGGGCTAAATTTAGATTGTGGAATTTCCAAAGTGAATTTTACATAGTCCATGTTATGGTTTTTATTTTGTAAACATCGGGATCTTTCTAGGAGTTATTTTCCATTATGTAATGCCTTTTTTTAGAACATGTAAATTGTAACATAAGTTCAAGTAGAGCATTATATAATATCGTGATTGAGAATATTATTTTTAGTTGTGCCGTAAGACCTAGCACTTTTAAGTTGTATTATATGTTGTGTCCAGTATTTCTTTTTTGGGCTGGGAATTTTATTTCTTCAAATTATTGAATTCAAGTCATTATTTATTCTGGAAAAAGAAAAGTGCCCTGATAAAATTCTTGGATAGTGACATTCACTGGAATTTATAGTGAATTCAAGCCTGGATGTATATTAATGTGATTCAACAAAGACTTTTGACATATCCATACTTCATAAGCTAATACAGAAACATTATTGCCTTCAGTTTTGGATTAATTCTGGACGTCTACTTTATTTTATTCAGGACTTTAAAATATTAGGATTGAATATGTAATTATTTGATTATTTTGGGATTTAATTCGCAATTCCGTAAGTCTCTTTTCTCATTTTCACTTTGTATTCAATGAAATAAATTATTTGTTAAATTTTACAAAGCTTGTTCTATTTCACTGTTTTATATTACTTATTTTAAGAGCATAGACTCGTAACAACAAGTAGTCATGACATGCGTCTGTGAAAATAAAAGTATTTAATTAATAATTCACATTCCGTTGACTGACTGACTGTAGTTCATGTTCGGAATCCGTAATGATGAGACAATAAACATGACCGCTTAAATATTTTTGAGGTTAAATTCATAAATATAATACATTACAGTTTGTGCTTCAAGTAGTTGGAGACAAAGCGAGTGCGAGATTCCAGAGTGCAACAGACTGTCTCCCCATTTCTCGGCCTCTTTCTTCTGGTCAGCAGACCTACGATACACAGATAATCGAATACCCTCTGACAGAACCTCTCAAAAAACTAGAAGCTGATGTACAGGTAGATAAAAGAAACAAATTAAAAATGTTTGTAATATAAGCGTCATCGCTTTTATATTTATTGGTAGTTTTTAGATGACGATGATACTAAGTGGAATGATTAGTCGTAAGAATTTACTATTACAAATATAGTGTGGTCTAAATTGCTAATATATTTATATATGTAAAATTATTGCTATAACATCGAATCTTTTATATTAACAATTTCGAAAAGAACAACGCTATATTTTACAACTTTAAAACACTTATATATATATATATATATATATATATATATATATATATATATATATATATATATATATATATATATATATATATATACACACACACACACAGTTTTCTCCAAACACTTACTAAATATACTACATGCATACAATACACCAAGCAAGAATACCAACAAGTGACGAAGCAATTAAGTACGAAATAAACAAATAAATAAAGTAGATATATAGATGTAACTAGGAACAAAATATTACAATGATAAATACAAATTAACAACTTTATGCAATATAAATAAAAAAATCACCCTTGTCTTGAATATCGTTTGCTGTCGGACCTTTTTCAGTCATTCTTCAGACTTTTTGATAGATTGATACATAAATCTGTGTGCGTGATATTTTAATGCAATATTCGAAAAGTTATAGGGATGTTATATCAAATTTTAGAATGTGACTGTAATCAAATTATATGATTAAATTACCATTGAGTTCAATGTTACAATTTACCTTAATTACTTTTTTTGTTTTACATCCTAATTAATAATTACTCAAGGTTACGGGCGAGGCTGTATACATTGATGACTTGCCTGCCTATCCAAATCAACTTTATGCCGCCTTCTTCATAAGCACCGTGGGGAATGCCAAGATTCAAAGCATAGATACGTCTGGTGCTATGGTAAGCAACTGGGAGTGTGTATTTAACGTATTTAACTTCAGATGGGTTTCGCAAAAGCCACTACTTCGGTCAGTTTGGAGCCGTATATTTGCCTTGCCATATTTTGCTGTAAATTAGCTTCAGCAATAATTCAAAATATATTGATTCAATTTAGATGCGTACTTTAATAAATATACATTTGCCTAACAGAAAATCATATATGATTTTTAAATTGTTTGTTAAATTTGTCATTCGTGCTGCGCATAAGCTATTATAAACTTCAAGGCAACATTGTAGAAACGAATGCTAATTTCATAGCAGTAAACACGCATTTTATTTATTGTCATTGACCTAATATTTTTATAAAATTATTAGTTGCCTTTTTACTCATAACTACTTTATTGTGAACTTCTTTAAATATCGTATATTTCTTGTTCTTTTATTTCATTTGGCACACGTTTATAACAAAGTCGAAAAATAATTTCTATGAAAGGATACTACATTACTAGAGAAGGAATCGAATCTGGATCTAAAATGATGCAAAGTGACTGTTTCATCAACATAATAGTTAGTCCCTGACGCATGGTAATACACTGTTACACAGTGTCCTAAATTTCAAGTGTTTGATAGTGTATAATAATTTTTTAAAAAAACTGGTTGTATTTCAAAACATGTGTAACCATTTTTCCTTGTCAGTACATGCTTGACACATTTTATGTCAATGATATGATATAATTTTGATTTGTCTTTCTTTGAAGTCATTCCAAATATGATACTATGAAGCTGGACTTTTTTTTTTACTAGTGTTGATGTTGAAATGCTAACCAAAAACATTAATATTTTAAACAGCGAGAATTAAAAAAGTCAGATTATTCTATTTGTTGTTTGTTTATATATTGTCAATTTTCTTTCCCCACCTATAGTCAATACCTGGAGTAGTCAGAGTTTTAACACGTGCCGATATACCTGGTACCAACAATTTTATCAACTTCCCAAATTCAACTGCGGAGGAGGTAAGAAGAATATTATAGTTTTAACATCATAATCGTAAAAATTTGACTTAGGTTAATTAAATGCGTAACAATGTAACGAAGATTAAACGCATGACAATTTGACTAAGGTTAAACGCATAATAATGTGACTAAAGTTAAAAGTATAACAATGTTACTAAGATTAAACATATGGCAATGTGACTAAGACTAAATACTTAACAATGTGACAACAATTGTTGTTACACGCATAACAATGTGACAAATTGTTTCTAATACCAATAATACACGTCTCCAAAATGTAATTTGATAGCGTCCCCAAAGGATCAAGATAGTATGACGCCAATTCACTGAAATCGTTTTATTCTTTCACATGAATTCGGATTCAATAAGGTTATATTAAAAAGTTTAAGAAACTGAATGTCTGATGTAAAACTCTTTTAATTATATTTGAAATAATTATTTCAACATAGTGTTTCATGCCAGAAGAAAAGTAAAATAAAAATGTTGAATAATAAGTATAGATTTTACTTCTGCATTCACTACTGCTATAGAAGATTCCTTCCTTATATATATATATATATATATATATATATATATATATCATATATATATCTTTATGTTAAATTATATTTTACACAATACTTTCTAAAAAAAGTAAAACGCTTATTCTGCAAAAGATACTTTAATTTCAATTATTTTCTGTTTTATAAGGTGTTTTGCAGTGGACAGGTTTTATATGCAGGACAAGGAATTGGACTTGTTCTGGCAGGTAAGTTGTGCAAGTATAGGTCTGTCGTAATTTTCTAGATCACTGGATCATACGAACCAATGTTCGTAACAAATCACTTTTAGTTTTGAGGCATCGTTCTTATTCCATAATTTCACACTAAATATATAACTTTACAAGCCGGGAAAATTTTTCAAATGTGGAGTGGAGGTTTTGTTACGAAGTTTCTGATATTTTCATTTGGAATCATAAACACACAAAAGATGACCTATTGTCAAATACATAATATATAATGACCGATATAACATCAAACAGTCAAATATCAAGTAGAACAAAATGAATACCATAAAGAAAGAAAACGGCATAAATTGGATATGTCAGCATGCATGTATTTATATAGAAAAGATACTACAGGGTTTGGGAGATGATTTTGTACATTGATAATCATAACTTTAAATAGAAGAGGCACTTCCTGGTTTGGGAGACGATTTTGCATATTGATGATCATAAATTTAGGACCGATCCGGTGGTCTAGTGGTTAGACCGTCTGCCTCGGATGCAGGAGGTCGCAGGTTCGAACCCCGGCCGAGTGATACCAAAGACATATAAATGGCACTAACAGCATCCTCACTAGGGGCTCATCATTAAGAGGTTCGTGTTAGGATTGGGTGGCATGTTGTCAGGATAATATGACTGAGTGGGACATCATCCTACATGTCTGGGGCATGATGCCCCAGTACTAGATATTACTCTCAACTGGCACACTGCAGTCATGTAAATGGTATGACTGAAAAATTGCTAAAGCTACGTTAAAAATCCAAATTACACATACTCACACACATAAATTTACCTGCGAGGTGAGCAAGCTAGTAGCTTGTTTCGTGTAAGTGTACCAAATCTGGAAATATTTAAGAAAATATACTCAGACAAAATCACAAACAATTGCGAACGAAATGCTCGTTTTCTGATATTTCTATTCGTGAGAGATTTGTACCACTTTTAAAATTCACAAAACTCATTTGAATTGTTGTGGGTGTTATGTAATCAATAGTAGAATCTGCCAATATTCCACCAATATGGTCACAAAGTATCCTGATTGGAAAGGGCTATATACCAATATGATTACAAGGTATCCTAATTGGAAAGGAATATGTACTCATACGGATACAAAGTATTCTCATTGGAAAGGGCTATATACCAATATGATTATAAAATATCCTAATTGGAAATGGATATATATACCCATATGGATACAAAGTATTCTCATTGGAAAGGCTATATACCAATATGCTTACAAAGTATCCACACTTGAAAGGGCGATTTACCAATATGGTTACAAAGTATCATCATTGGAAAATGACTATATACTAATATGGTTACAAAGTATCTTTATTAACAAGGGCTATGTACCAATATGGTTACAAATTATCCTCATTAGACAGAGCTACATACTAATATGGATTTTCATTTACAAGGGCTATATACCAGTATGCTTACAAAGTATCCTCATTGGAAAGGGTTATATACCAATATGGTTACAAACTATCGTCATTGGAAATGACTATATACCCATATGGTTACAAAGTATCCTCACTAGAAAGGACTATATACCAATATGGTTACAAACTATCGTCTTTGGAAAGGACTATATACCAATATAGTTACAAAGTATCTTTACTAGAAAGGGATATATACCAATGTGGCTACAAAGTATCCTCATTGGATAGTACTCTATACCATTTTAGGAGTCGTATATGAGTGATTCGGATCTTCGTGGGGACCAAACATTGATCTATTTACTACCGTTTTGCTTCAGCTTTGTTGATTGTTTGTTTTAGAAAGTCAAAAGATTGCCGACTACGCCGCCCAAATGGTCAAGGTGACGTACACAGACGTACAGACGCCTCTGCTTGACCTGGATGAGGCAATTCAAAAGCAGTCATTCTTTCCAAAAGTGTCTGATCCAAAGGTGGCAGGAGATGCGGACGGTGTGTTTTGTCACAGTTGTTGTAGTTATAGTAGTAGTGGTAGAAAGAGAAGAAGCAAATTAAATCAAAATTGTTGTATCAATTATTATTATTATTATTATTATTATTATTATTATTATTATTATTATTATTATTATTATTATTATTATTATTATTATTATTATTTTGTTGATGATGGATTTGTGGTATTAATAGCCTAGTAATAATGCTGGTGGTAGTGACCATGTCAACCGTTAATATATTAGTAGCATCATCAAATTTTCAAAAGAAGAAATTTATATATTAAATTAAAGTTTAAATGGACTAAATGTCTTTCTCCAAATCTTTATTTCTTGAGGCAAACACCAAATTTATGAAAAGTTACCAATTCAAGATAGTATATATGAGTGTGTTTCCCTCTATTCTCGATTATAACAACGCTACAGGAATCAGCAGATTTCCGTTGTATATGAATTTCACTAAAATCATAGTTTGGTAAATTTCAAATATATTCTGAGTTTATTACAGACGGATTCAACTATAAATTATTGCCTGTTACATTTCCAGTCATGGATAATTTTGAATTTATATGTATGATTTTATATTGTTATGTGTGGTAACATTTTTTCAAGAATTGTTAACATGTAATTCAAATATAATCACCTTATAATATATATATATATATATATATATATATATATATATATATATATATATATATATATATATATATATATATATATATATAAGTATTATTATAGTTTAATAGTCAGTAATTAATCAATCACACATTTAGATTTGTCACATGACTAAAAACAGGTTAATGAAATATGTCAGTAAAACATTTATTGCAGTATAGCAAAATATTATCACAGAACTTAAAATAAAAAATTTTGGAATATTGTCTACTTGAAATGTAAAATAGCCATGAATGTCCTTATATGCTAATAGTCTTGAATGGCCTAATATATCGATGATGCAAGCCTGAATATACACCAAGTAATCTCATAGACCGATCTTTGATGTTAGTATTACGCCAACTCCAGCACAACCAGACTCCTTACATTTCTAAGCAATATCATCAAATATCTTGGAATGCTGGTGAATTTCCTTAACAGTTTTTGCTCCATTGTTTTTAGTAGAATAGCCTTCTGAAAACGTTCTCGGTTACTGCGTAGCTCCTTTGCTGCACTTTTGAAATCAAATTCGTATATATATACAGAAGATTGTGGGTTGAGTTTCTATTCCTATATAACACCCCAAAATTTACTTAATTAGTCTGTTTTGGATGTTTTCAACACTACAGCTAGAATAACTGTCAAAATCTTAAAACGTTTTAGACGTAGTGGGCGGTTTAGTCAGATTCTACTGTTCTTGCACAATATTATATCAACTTTGCATTTTCTTTTCTCATATGCTTGACCTAGATCGCTCCATTCCATTTCAAAAGTCACTTTCAAGGTGTTCAATTTATCAATGTGTTTCCAATATGTCTTTGCAAAAAACGCATATAAAACTTTTTGTGCCTCTTTGATAGATCGATATGATGCACTCAAACGATACATCGATCGAAGTTTCTCTGCTACAGACTTTATAACCCAGTCGTTTGGTATTTTAATATCATTTCTGGAGACATCAATAATCTGCTTCTCAATATTATTAGCGTCAATGTGATTTTTTGCCATTAATTACCACGGCCATTTTTTAATATAAAAGCAAATCTGGTAATCCTAGCTGTGATTATATCTTCACCAGTTATAAAGTTTGAGTATAGATCGAAACTGCACTTCTGAGCTCATATAATGCGAGCATACATAATTTACTTATCAATCCATCAGCACTGCTTGCTTTTCTAGTAGTGTATAAGTTTTATCTTCGTATGTGGTTTAGTCATTCACGGGTTGCGTGTTTATATATTCTTCTTACTGACCAAATCAATGGGATAGAGGCTGTCACTTTGGGCCAGGACTCAAAATCGGAAAAGCCAAAATACTCAATCTGATTCTACTCTAAAGACGGATAAATATGCAAAGAAAGTTTACGAAGGAAATAAACATGTGTAATTAAACCTAATGACGAATTTATACGCATACATATTGCTTCTTCAGTCGCAAGGAGAATTATCAAGAGATGAAAACTCTTTTCTCTTTGTCGAGAAAATGTTGTTCTTATTAAATAATTTCCATCGTGGAAAAAGACAACCACAACCCGCGTATTTGCTCCAAAGTTTTGATAATGGACTTGCATGTGCAGGACCACCCACACAAGTTTTTCAAAATGTCTAACACTAAAAGCTATTCTAGTTCGATGAGTTGCTTTGACTTTTACGCCGTCAATTAGGAACAATGTTTGCATTACCTGGAACAGAGAAGCAAGAAACTCTAACCACTTATCGAATAAAATCATCTATCATGATCACCCTTTCATGATGATGACGATGTAATCCAAATATGCCTTTGCTTGTACCCTCAAGCCAAACAATGTTTTCTCTCATTTCCACGCTCATTTCTAACACATAACTGATTTAGACTGATTGTTTTGTTTTTTAAAATGTTCGAGCATCTGCATTTTCTTTTCTGTTGATTTGAAAGTGGATACCTTTTAATATGTTGTCTCATTTAAGACCGCTACCATGTAATCTGTTTTGTTTTTACAAACGTCCTAAACAAAAAATATGCAATTCTTATAAGCACAACACGTGTTAAGATTTACATTACTGATTGTGTTTGCTTTGTCGTTCATCAAATGACTATGTAATTGCTTCTGAAAACCGTTATATCAATTGACAACGCAGGAAAAAAACTAGGTATAAAGAGACCATTTATTGTCACCTGTTTTTTTGTTGTTTTTTTAATTCTTTTTTGTTTGTTTGTTTTTCCTAAACACTTCAAGATTACTTGTTCTATACCAGTTATGATGTATCAAACCATCCTTTAAACTACTTTTTTCCTACGATTCTCTCTCCATTGCGATGCAGTTGTATATGAAAACATGTTAATTTCTGCAATTATCATTCACTAACTGTTTAATTCATTTGTGATAATCAAATTTTATTGGAGCCAATTCTCTTTTTTCAGTTAGAATTTATTGTTATATTATGCAGACATTCTGCCGTCTCTACCTTCTATCGCTACTGAAGCTTTAGAAGTGGAATGTTTAATATAAAATCCCGACGAAGAGTATATAATACAATGAACGTTGATTTCAAATTACTTGAATCTCTGAGGGTATTCTAAACTTCACAAACTGTGCTGTTTCAGTAACATTATTTTTAGTGTTTCCTCTGTCCAATTTAAAATTCATTATGCCTTTTCATTCGTTGCCGTTCTAACAGAAACTGGAAACCACAAAGGTTCAGTGTATTGTGAAAATTGTGTAGTCGTCATTTAACTTGAGAAGATACTGTTTCTGCATCAACTGGTGTTTTACAATCATTATATCTAAATTGTATTTACTGCATTGTTGGCATCTCTTTTAACCGTCATATCAAATGATACGAAGTTATGTGCACGTTTCAGTCAATTCATTATGAATTAGATTTCATGCAAAATTTGTTCGAGTTAAATTCTGCTAGGGATGTATGCCTTACAATGATGTTTTGGATTTTAGATATTACAATCCTTGAGGCACTTTCTCCTGCTTGTTAAACATTTATATATTTAGATACAAAAGGAAAGAGTCTGTGTCTTTGGCACACTAAAATGTTTACCACACATGTATAAGAAAAACCATCGTAAAAAATTACATTTGCAAGACTTGTAAGCAACACACACATTAATACCCATCATGCTTGTAATAAATATTTGTCCAGATTTTACTTCCTTTTTGGATGATGGCAGAAATGATTCATTATTGACTGGTTTTTAAGTTTTACATCTTTTTCGTGACTAGTAAATATACATAGAGAGAACGGAAACTCATGGTTAATGGAGTAGTCAGGCAACAGGCATTGTTTACTACATCTTTCATTTAAGTAGTCAAGTGTCCTTCGATTTGTTTTCATTAATTTTTTTCCCACTGGTTTTCCTGATATCTGCTCCTGTCCAATTCGTTCTTCATCGATCATATAAGGATCATATACCTTGATTATATATTTGCTTCTTGTGATTATTATTATTATTATTATTATTATTATTATTATTATTATTATTATTATTATTATTATTATTATTATTATTATTATTATTATTATTATTATTATTATTATTATTATTATTATTATTATTATTATTATTATTATTATTATTGCTCTTTCAAGTCATAACTGCTGCTGTGGCAATTTACTTTTGTTATTTATGAGTAACACATTTGGATTGCTGCCAATTTATCCCCTATGTCCCATCGGATCAGGAGACCTAGTTTTTTTTCCTATTATTATATGATTTTTCTCTTCCGAAAATCTGTAGGTTTATTTCAATTCTGCTTTAAGATAATTTTCATGTATTAGTAAGCCATGGGATGACTGAATAATTTAACAATATGTCATTTTGTTTTCTTCAGAACGAGATCATGGTCTGTTCTTCAATTCAACTGAAAAAGAACTTATGTATAATCCTGGTATTTTAAAATCTGAATTACATATTGGTCCACACATCAATACTATGCAACGCGTGATAAAACAAAACACGATGAAGTGTGAATTAACTCCACAACTGTTGACCAGTTATGTAGTGTAGTCTCAGACATAAATAAAACGAAACATCCCATGACTGAACTTCCTTAAACCGAAATCATCTTCAAACAGAAGCATTTGTTTTGGTTCAGAATTTACACTTCTTTAATTTTATTGCTAAAATATTCTTTAAAACGAAAACCACTCTACTCGGTAAATCGACAAAACTTTAATGTCCCAAGTTTTTTTTTAATTTTATATAACAATGAACCCCCAGTGCGCAAGTAGGTGTCAGGTCATGTGATGTCGGTCAATGGTCCAAAAATTACATAGGGAACAAGTGGAAAGTTAATTAAGCATGAAGCATATATTGGCACCCATTACGATCAATCTTAATAATATATTAATTGGCAGGTTTGATTTCCGTCTAAAATGGCATTTTAAAGCTAATTGTTTGTATTATAGTATTAATAGTGGTGCAAGTCAAAGGAGATTCTGTTTAGTTTCTGGTCATTTGACGATGACTAGGCACACGAATTATCCTCAGTGACTGTTGAATTTAAAACAAGTCCCACAGCCTCACATTTTGCGTTAGTGGCGGCAAAAGCAGCATAAAAATTGTCGTAACATCCTCTCATATTTAACGACTATTAAAGTTGTAACAAACATATAAATATTTTATAAATGTGCAGATGGATATTTTCAAACAAAAACTCTGTAGAAAAATGCACTATACCTATCGGACAGAAACAAGATCAATATTTGAATAACACAAACCATCCATATACGTATTATATTATAAAAGAAGGGACATAATTGATTGCATCTCATTTTAAGTGACGTTTGAAAAACTCATTAAAGCAAATTCCCTCAAAACCAAAACTTTTACTTGGTCGAATTGGTTTTGGTTCTGTTGAGAGCTTTTACAGTAAATCTAACAGTTTTTCTTCATCTACATTGAAAATAGTCTAGGTTGTAATTGTATCCTGTTACAAGTTGTATTTTCCCTTTCATATATACAATTTATGGAAGTCCATACCCATTCTACTCACAAAGCATAATTTGAAAATTAAAAAGTAATTTATGTATATGTATTAGTTGAATTATCTCATTAAACTCCTCTTTCTTATCATTGATTTCCTTTTTAAATTTATTCATTATAGTGTCCAATGAAATTCTTTTATGTCCATTTTATTATTTAGTTCTGTTTTGAAAGTCTGTATCTTTTCGTTTCTTCTTCCTACTTTTTTTTGTTTTTAAAATCATCATTTATGCAACTTTAAGTGAAAATCTATCTAAGATTGTAAATTATTGTGTGTCTATTCCGAACATTTGCTTCAAACAGTTCAATTCTTTGTACAACGTTTCTTCTCTTTCTTTTATGTCATTAATGCTTTGCACCACATCGATGTTATTGGCCAGATCCAGGGTAACACAGTCGTCCGTAAGATTTTATTCTTCAATCTCAGTATGTAACTGGTTGTAAAATTCTGCGAATGTCAAAATTTTAATCTTTTTTGATCATATCACTAAAATCTTTAATATATACGTAGTGATTTGCTTACCTATACCAAATCTTCCATTCATTCATATTCACTTTTTTCTTGTACCATGCCTACGTCCTTAACCACTGCTGAGTTATTCTTTTCTGCAAGACTTTGTATTGGATTAGCCATAATCTTGATATTCGAGACAATAATTATTATGTCAGTATCATTCATTTCTTCTTTTAATATATTTGTTGGAGTCAGTAATTATCATGCCAATTTTATTAATTTTTCCTTTAATTTCTTACTTGTTCTGTTGAGTTTCCTTGTTCCATTATGCCAGTAACTCATCCAGTTGCGACTGCAACTTCTTTCGTATCGTTCTGTCCAATAGTTGATAATTGATTTTTAACTTGTCTCCCCACCTCTTCCTTTTTTTAAATAGTTGCCACATAGAATCTTACGCATTTGATGATCAACAAGTCCTTTATAAGGTTGTTAGTAGCTGTATAAAACTTGTATACATGTTACTGATCTAAAGATCAGCAATGTCTGTTTTAATTAGTGCAGTATTTGTTTTTTCTCTGGTTTAGCCTCAGTTTTAAAAGGAAAACATGACTTGATCCTGTAAGAGAAATTTCTCACATTTATCACAAAATAAACACATATCAATTAAACGTGATTATAGCTATTTGCATTACATGTAAAACATATGATGGATGTATACCATTACTGTTCAATCCTCCTGTCTGATGCTAACATTGACTCAATTAATTGTACCTTTCTTTAATCGCTTGCAACTTCTATAAGAACTGTGTGGGATAAAGTCTCCATCAAAAACTTATTTCACAGCAAACGATTACTGCAAACACGAATAACATTTTCTTTTGCTGTTATTTCTCTGTTCCAGATAAGTGAATATATTGCTCAGAACAGCTCAGGCTATGTTGCATTCAATAGGTACTGATCTTAACTCTTGAGTGTTAGCATTGTGGTTGGTGATAGGTGCTCTAAAATTGTTACTCAAAATGTTTTAAAGATTTTAGCTGTGTTTCAACCATTCGATATTAATACCTTCATCTTGGTCGCCATTTGCAGTCATTTCCTCTTAGAACTTTTAGTGCAGCTTTAAAAGCATATACTACGTGCAGTCAACCTCAGTTTTAACCGTTCCTCATTTCGAAGTCCTATGCAACGTATTGGAATGGTTGTCTGAGTACCTATCCAGAGGAAAGAGGACTGACCGCTGTTGAGCGGGCTAACTTTTTAATGCGTATATTTTAATTGTTGAGCGGGATATTTTTGAAATATATGTGCTTTAATCGTACAGTCTTATTTAAGTCATGGCTAATGTTTTTCACACCTCGTATACTGCTGTTAAACTAAAATAATTACACTTGGTGAGGTAATACTTTTGGACGAGTACGACACGCTCATTACAAACGTAGGTTACGCTGACCTACATTTCATGTTTCACTGGTATGGGTTAAATTGTGTGCGTTAAGTTTATTTATAAAATTAGAATCATCAAACCTAATAGTTGTATGCATCTCTGATAGAATCACACCCTTACAAGAGGAAAAGTCGCTGTGACCTATATTTTATAGGTTAAAGGTTAGGAAATTTGTTTATAATTCATAATCACACTTTGTTCACACTTTGAATCTTGGGAAGGGGATGCATCTTGTGTTTTCCTGACTTTAGAGCAATCTCAAGTTACGTTCATATAATAATCATCAAATTATATGTGTGTATACATCCCTTTAGAACCACGCCTCTTACCAAAAAAAATAGTTTACAATGATATACATTACATATTATTCTAGTTTATATTCAGCGTTTATCTCATGACTACTAAAGATTTTATGCTTGCTTGTCTTTTTCACAAATATTTTTGTACAATACTATAACACATGGAATGATGAACTGTGTGCGTCTCTCTGACCCATATTTAGAAATTCACTGACTGAGGATGATTTTGTTTTTGCTTTTGTTTTGCTGTTAATGTTTATATCATGAAACTAGTTGGCAGGTTAATCTCTCTTACTACTGCAGCCACACACAAAGGTCACATTAACCTACATTTCACGTTTTACTGTCTTAAGGTAAATTTCTGCATTTATTCAAGACCACGTGTGTTTTTGCATGCTGTGCTCATATTATTTCATCTATAATCACGAAACCAGGTAACAAAGTGCATTTTGATGGGCACTATGGCTTCATTCTCCAGTACGACACCGTGCAATTATGCTCAATATTTTAAGTTTCAATGATTAAGGTTACATCTTTGTTTTGATATTCATCTCTCAGAAACCATTTGTTCAGGAATTGTTAGATATACATGTTATTTATCTATGTCGCAAATAAAATTTCACAACAGAAGCTGATTGGGATTAATGTTTAATTGTGTACTGGTTTCAAAAAAATAATTGATTTTAGCTGACGAAATTTTGCACATGAAGTTTTGGCTTCCTATATTCATGTCATTCTACCTAGAATCGTGCAACTTAGTGAGTGCTTGCATTTACATATGTTATGCATCATTATTGCAATCAGAGGTCTCCGTGACCTACAGGTCGTTCTTATGTAACTTTGGTGCAAATTTGTGCTTCAAGCTTATTTCATTGTACAACTATCTTGATAATTTGATGTATATCTGTTAGTACTACACGATAGCTACCAAACAAGATAACTGTGACCTTAATATTGTGTTTTACTAACATGTGTTTAGCATTTTTGTTTATCACAACATGCTGTATACATACTATCCTAGGAAGGTCCTTTCTAATTGGAAGTAGAAATATGTTTATTCAACAGTAAGCTTTCCATATTAATGGATAAGTATTGCATATTTTGATAGTTTATGTCAACGGGTTAACTGTATTATACCTGTGAATGAAAACAGGAATTAGCGTGGTAGACCGCATGCTGCATGCTTTTTATATGGGTTCTTGTCTGAAGTGTCTAATTAAGGTAATGACCGATGTATCAATTATGCTTGTACCTGCTTGCTATCACTATAATATTATTCATATCCTTTGAATATGACCTAGTAAAATCCAGTTTTAATGGTATACAATGGATAGTTTTTTAACCATATTTTAAAAAAACAATGATGTTTGAAAAGCATAATTCAAAAACAACATGAATGTTGTTTTTTAATAACTCAGTATGCTACTTTTGTTTTCACATCATGAAAATTGTATTTTATTGTTTTATGTATTTCATGTTCTATGACAGTAGGTAAGTAGGAAGGTATGTTGGTCAGTTGGCATAATTTAACGCGAAACTTCAGCTCAATGCTGACTAGATAGTTCCAATTAATAGTTAAAATTTAAAAGTTTGAAAAAGAATACAATTTAGAGTATAATGAGAGAAAATGGCATAAAATTCCCGTATCAATTCCAAAGGACGAAAATCGTGTCTTCTAGGTTGCTTTAATCTTAGTTAATTATTTACAAGATGATTACTGTTTACAAAGAGACGACAAAAATATTCATAGGTGTGGATTATACTCTGGGTTAAGATGTAATTCATATTGGATGATGTTATCTTGTTTTATTTCTTCTGTGATTTCGTGTATGATACACTGCTTCTGTATTGCCTACATTGTAATCACCTGATCGCATTTTCATATCTACTGTTTTTTGTTTAATTGTGATATCTTTAGGTGTTTTCTTTCTTCGATTTGGTTTCACGATCTGCACATGTTTTCACTCATTCAAACACTCGAATTTGTCATGATCTGTTATAGTGCTATATCGAAGGTGAGATTGCCGAAGGCACATCTCCGTAGGAAATATACGTACTGACACCGCGTCGTTATCTTTAATAGATAAACCTTACCGCAGATGCGATTTGTAATTTTTAGGCATTATTTCTTTTCAAAGAATAAGGATTTATGCCAATTAGTTATAGCATATTTATTTTCGATGGATTTGCATTTTACCGTTCCTTCTTACAGTTGTTAAAAACTAGAATAAATTGACCCATACTTTTCATCTTCAGGCGTTACCAACAGGATATCTATCTGCAAATGGAGTATTTACTTTTAGTACTTGGCAACTGGAAACATGTTAGTAATTTGTAATTTCTTGCAGTAATTTGCAGCGTCTCTTCAATCCATTTAACTGTAGGAATGATTTAAGAGTTATATAAAAATATTACCTTTCGTTTCGTTTATTCAAAAGCGGCAACTTCCTGTACAGAGACACCAAATACTGCCTTATATCGGACTTATTCCGTCTCTGCTTTTGTTCATCATGATTCATTGATCCCATCATCTTTAAGCAATCTTCGAGTTGAAATTTAGAACAAATATGGATATAATTTTTTTATTTATCCGTGTCAAAAAGATAATTTATTATTTTCTAAGCCGTACTGTTTTAGCTATATAGATTTCAGAATTGATGATGCTTATCTAGATTAAACCATGAAGGAATTTAATCTTCAAATACTTTTATTTCAAATATTGCCAAATATAATTATTGGTTTTCAAAATTTTACAATAAACATTGCGATTCTCTTTTTAATATTTTTTATTTTTCATACATTAGCAGCGTTCTTGATTGATGTTTAAAATTTAAAAAAGCAACATTACTATTATCTTGCACAATGTGCTTTCACATAGCTAGCAGTGACAACGCTTTTATCTAATACAAATACTAAAGAAATATATGTTATATCTTTAAAATTATTAATTTGGCATACACACACACACTCTCTCACACACATATGTGTGTATGTGTGTGTTTTTTCTGTGTGTGTTTTTGTTTGTGTGTGGTTCTTCAGCACTATCAATATATTTACTACTTTTGTTCCTTAATAATTAACAACTCGCATGTCTTATCATTGCGAATTCTCATGCCTAATCAATGTGATTTTGAGCGTAAATAAACATAAATAAATTATTAAACCAGCAAAATCTTTACAATATTACCATTTTTTTCTCCAGAAAACGGAATAATTATGTTTGTTTTTCTTCCTACTTTTATGTAATTGACCACAACTCCGTTATCTAAAGGAGGATTTGTTCGTGTTCTTAGTGAAGCTTTGCGCGAAATTCGTTGTAATTTACTTTGTTTTATGTGTTACTTTCGTTATCATAATTATTTATCTCAGTAAAATTTTTAGCGTATCAGATAATGAGTTAGCCTTTTCCCTTTGAAATCCAGCGGCTATCAGGAATTCGCCTAAGACGGTCACAGGAAGCATAAGCGTGGGAGGCCAATATCATTTGCATATGGAAACTCAGGTAGGATTTTTATCTTTTGTCTCTCCTATTTCTTTCCATTTTTTTTCTTTCATTTGGTTAACAATGTCAGCACCAACGTGAAATGATTCTTTTGCTTTTAATATATGCATAGGACAAGGAAATACTTTTACAACCTTTATGTATAAATTCATCACACATGAGAAAACTATTTCTTTTCTTCTCTTCTCCTTTCTTTAATATTTCCCTTAAACAGAGAGATGAAGAATTCTCCGATTGGCCCATTTTCATTCAAAAAACAAAATTTTGTTATCACCGATAATCATGGTAACGCAGATTATCGATTTATCGCATTGATCTTATGTGAAGCTTAAGATGTGTGCCTCATGTCTGTAAAGACAAAGATGGACTGTCATAGCACAAAAGCTTACTTGGCTTTGTTATTTGAAATTAATTAGGCCTGCTTGACTTGTTATTGGACATTAATTAGATCTACGTAACTTGTTATTGGACATTAATTAGACCTTTATGGCTTTAATTGACTTCAATTATGCCTACTCAGATTGTTATTGGACATTAATTAGGCCTACTTGACTTGTTATTGGACATTAATTAGACCTACTCAGCTTGTTATTTAACATTAATTGATCTACCTGACTTGTTATTGGACATTAATTAGCCCTACGTAGCTTGTTATTGGACATTAATTAGACCTACTTGACTTGTCGTTCGACATTAATTAGACCTACGTAGCTTATTATTGGACATTAATTAGAGCTACGTAGTTTGTTATTGGACATCAATTAGATCTGCATGACTTTACTTGGCTTTAATTAGGATTACTCAGCGTGTTATTGGACATGAATAAGACCTACTTAGCTTGTTATTGGACATGAATTAGGCCTACTTACCTTGTTATTGGACATGAATTAGGCCTACTTACCTTGTTATTGGACATGAATAGACCTACTTAGCTTGTTATTGGATATGAATTTGGTCTATTTAACTTGTTATTGGACACGAATAGGCCTACTTAGCTTGTTATTGGACATGAATTAGACCCATTTAGCTTGTTTTTAGACATGAATTAGGCATACTTAGCTTGTTATTGGACATGAATTAGACTACTTAGCTTGATATTGGACATTAGTTATGCATACTTAGCTTGTTATTGGACATGAATTAGGCATACTTAGCTTGTTATTGGACATGAATTAGACTACTTAGCTTGATATTGGACATTAGTTATACATACTTAGCTTGTTATTGGACATGAATTAGGCATACTTAGCTTGTTATTGGACATGAATTAGACTACTTAGCTTGATATTGGACATTAGTTATGGATACTTAGCTTGTTATTGGACATGAATTAGGCATACTTAGCTTGTTATTGGACATGAATTTGTTTAAATTGGGAGAAAACATTCAATGAAAAATCAAAGATAATTTTGAAAAAAAAGTCTTAAGATCAATACATTCTAACATCTCAATATTATGCTTTTCATCCTAAGGTGTGAGACGTATCATCAGAGTAAAACTCGTAATTATAGTTAGATTGTCTAAATTTTAAATTTCTATTAATGACATTTAAAGGTCTAGGGTTTTTATAGATAATCACCATAAACTATTTTTTCAAGGCAACAGTTGTCTTCTTTTTTATTTATTTGTTGCGAGGAACGATTAAGGTAAGGTAAGTTGTTTTTGCCACGATAAAGTGGTATCTTCAATCAAATATTTCAGGAAAAATGAATAAATTAGTATAGAAAGGAGACGATATAAAAGAAAATTTTATTGCCTTGTGGAAGTAATATGAATGCTAATCTATCTTTTGACTGACATTATTTTAACGTAAACCATAGCTTAAAATCATCCTCTCCGTTGATTGTACGGCATACAGTAATTATATGTTTATGTCCAAAATAATCCAGAAAAGTTCATTGTACATCCAACATAACAAAAGTTAAGCGTGACTCCATTTCTAAGGAAAATGTAGTTTCCCAAAGGATAGTCCCTTTGCATTTACATTTAAAATTTTAATTAAACTAAATACAAACGGTGCAGTTTCTAAGTATCTACTAATTGATAAATTTATTGCTGAAAATAAACTGAAACATATTTTGTTTGTCTTGATGTATTGTTGTAAACATGATTATATGTAAACAGGATAAGGGAGATAAATAAGAATGCAACTATGATTTCGCGGAAATTTACTGCAGCGAATATGATGCGACCTTGCCCTTGAAAACTCCACGTTGATTTTGAAAATGGAGTCATACTTTATTTTTCTCATGTGTTAAGAATTACAATCAATTTTTGGATTCATTTGGAACTACCGTTCTTATAGTTATATGCTACCATAGCTGACCGTCGGTTAACATTCATTCTTTTAGGCAAGATATGATTGGTAAAAATATTGTGATGGGCATTGAAAGCATTTATTTTATTGCACCCCTACCCATCTAGAGACTACGTTACCATCCTTGCCTTGTATATATGTATGTATGCATGTATGTATGTATGTATGTATGTATGTATGTATGTATGTATGTATGTATGTATGTATGTATGTATGTATGTATGTATGTATGTATGTATGTATGTATGTATGTATGTATGTATGTATGTATGTATGTATGTATGTATGTCCGTGCGTGCGTGCGTGCGTGCGTGCGTGCGTGCATGCATGCATGTATGTATGTATGTATGTATGTATGTATGTATGTATGTATGTATGTATGTATGTATGTATGTATGTATGTATGTATGTATGTGTGTGTGTGTATGTGTGTATGTGTGTATGTATGTATGTATGTTAAGGAGATTCTCCCCTCCCCTCTCGCCATCCGATATTCTGCCATTTTGTTGCTACATAGATAGAATTTTAGATACCTTTGATACAAATCACGGCTGTAGTAAATCTTGATAACGCTTTTTTATGCTGCCAGAGCTACGTGGAGTTATGTATGGTACTAGTGATATCCCAGTATCTCTAAGTTTATCGTCTTGATTATTCAGGTGTCCGAACTTATCAACGGCAAGTAGCTTGTCCATCTTTGCCTTCATGGCCTGGACTAAATCTGACGTACTCCTCAGACTGTCGGGCTGTCGATTGCCCATACTAGACACCACATCTCTATGCTCATTAAGGATTATCAGGTCCTGGATCCAGTCCAGCTGTCTCCTTAAGGAATCTTTCGGCAGACTAATAGATACTTTCATGATTTGTTCTATGAGGCACACCGCAGAAATGTAGATTCATCTTTCTGGAGTGCTCTTAAACTTAATAAATCTTAATCCAGTTCCTGCATCTCTTTACCTAATTTAGTTTCCTAACTTAGCACAATTTTTTTTAGTACTTATTCTCCCTGTATCTCCTACATCTTGAATTGTTCCCTCTCCAAACTTTCATTTAATTTGTATACTGGTTCTCTTCGTCATTTACACGGAACTCTGAATCAACCCCAACTTAAGATTCTGGACGAATGTACTAAATATTTGCATCCATTCTTATCGATCTTAGAAAGGAACACATCACTTGGTTTTGTGTCAAGTTTTCAATCATCTATCATTACAAACAACTTTTCTGATTTGATTTCCACCGGATGTCCCTAGATTTAAATTTGTTCTTGCATGTTATGGGGAATTTGACCTGTTTATACCTTGCAAGCACGAACGTATAATAATTCCTCCAGTGATAGAAACTTGGGCAGTATATTTATTTGTGGAAGATATATTTTTCGGCTATTCGATGACGCTCGCGCAGTTTTTACATATCAATATAGTCACAAAAAAATCAACATGTTGTAATGTTGTATGACCATGGTTTCTCTGATTATTTATTCGGTCCCCCTTGTGGCAATAATCTTATGCACACAATTATTTGATTACCTTATTCTTATTATAGGACTTGCATTGGTTCATTGGTTAGTGTGCTTAGCTCATGACATAAAGGGTTCAGGTTCTAATCTTAACACAGGACCAACCTAGATCAGCTATAATGGTGTGTTCTTGGACAGGGCACTTTAGTCCAATTGCCTTGGCACTTAATAACCTGCTTGTGTTCATGTGCCGTAAAGCACCCAACCAATCCAACCTTTCTCATTGGTAATGGTTGGGAAATATATTCACCTGACAAAAGAGCGCATCATTGCACATTCCACACAAACCGGAAGTTCAATTACATCCACCCCATTAGTAGTTTATATCACTTTCCTTTTTCTTTTAGAATAAAGCTTGTTTTTATTTGTAGATAAGTGTTTGCGTGCCTACAGAGGACGGTATGAATGTGTACAGCTCTACGCAGTGGATTGACGGTGTACAGTCAGCCATTTCCCAAGTGACTGGTATGAAGAGAAGCAGGTAAATTCTCGTATTTTAGTCTTCACTACTCCGGGGTTTACCAGCATTTTATATTTATTTTAGACGAGACAGGAAAAAGTATAAATCCTCGAATTGAAAAGGAAATATATTTTGGTAGGGGAATTTATTTTTCCAGAAAATAGGTAGGGCCTACATTTAAAAATATGCTAACACGACCAATTATTTTTTTACAATAAAAATTTAATCTGATTGACAAGAATACATAGGCATTGGATATCTCATTACGCCTTAGCCCTCTCTAGAAATGGGCACAGTGATATGCATGGGCTGCGTCTACGAGAGAATGTGAATAATTCATGCAAACAGATGAATCTTGTTTTCAGTGTGCGTGTGTGTGTTCGTGTGTGTGTGAGAGAGAGTTGAATACAATAGTAAAATTCTAATATTATTTATTCTAATATTCTAGCTGGTTTTTCCATGATTATTTCTGTTTACTTAGCATCAATGTGGATGTGAAGAGATTAGGTGGATCATATGGTGCTAAGATTTCCCGAAACCACTGGATTAGTGCGGCATGCGGACTTGCTGCTTTTCTCACGAACAGGTAGGTAAATACGTGCTTCCAGAGATAAGGAACTAGGGATACAGTAGTAGCAAAGTGGACATTTGTCCCCTTTTGGTAGCTCATACATGTTGCAGCTTCAACCCCACCTCCTCCATGACTTTTTAAGCTATCAATATGCCATGTGCAACCGATAGATGATTAGTGTTAATAATCCATGCATGTGACTACATAAACTATAACAAGCGTAGTTCTGTTGTCAATAAAGAGGATAATACAAGCATCCACAAAATCAATGCTGACAGCTCAACTTGGCCAGCAGCAGCAACACCTGTACGCCAAATTGCATCTGGCATTGTTCTTAGGGAATAAGATGAATGTGTGCTTGGCTCCAAATATAGCCTTGCGAGCATTTCTACCAATGATGTGACTTAGGGGAATTGTGTAGGGAAACCTCAATGGATCACCAGTGACTTGCAATTGATGCTGTGCAAGGTTAAAATTTCGGTTAGGGCCAGGGACTAAGATTGTATGAAAACCAACATTTGGCTCAAAAGAAGCACTGTTAACAGTAGCCGGTGTGTAGTCTGTGATCAGCATATTTAGTTGCATCATTAACAAATATCATTGTTGGTCGAGCTTTTATTTGATTTCCCTTCCGTTGAGGAATTGTTGAAAAGCGCCATGATGCCGTTGTTGACATATCCCACTTGGGCATTGACACGGTAATTGTTATCGGCGGTCTCAATCAGTTTCACCACAATTTCCAAGAATGCCTCACATGGAAGCAAAATCCTGGACGTGACCTGTACTTGCAATTCTATTTGTAATTCTTTTTTGAGGTCTCAGGTCTGGCATAAATCATCGTGAAAATCTCTCTTACTGTGATCCATTTATTCAGTTGAGCCAATGTCCAATGCTAGATGATGTATATATTTGAAGTGAGCCATATTAAGACTTTAGTTTCCATTTATACATTATTGATTTTGTTTAATACCACTACGTAACGGCTTACCGTCCAAATCCACTTCACACTGCCAGATTTGCTATAATTAAATCTGACAATAGTTTCTGAACAGTTGGTACGCACGTGTACAATCCACGAGAAACATCACCGAAACAAATTCCATACTATGTCACATAAACAGTTTTTTTTTCTCTGACGTTAACAACCCTCATGGGTTTCACACGCATCGCACAACCGTCATTATTTTATTTAAATTCCATGTCGATCTATAATGTAAAGCTGTATCGATTCGTCAATGTTTCACCTCGTAGACATATAACTTGCACGTCTTGATTCACAAAAGAAAAGCAAATATGTGTCAGCCTATTATTATGATAGGAATCATACACAGATGTTGAGTGCCTAATTGATATTATTCACCCGGTTTCACTGTTGGTGAAAATCTAAGCAAAATATAACCATGGAAGACTATGTCTGTTTTTTCAATGTTGCTTTCATAACTACAAATGACAGAGTAACAAGATAAATTGTTCATCCTCAATACGACATCGAGTTTGTTCATGTTCACCTTATATGACAACTATGTTAGCTTCTCTCGCGCCACTTAGTATTCGGATATTTGTTTTTGTTGTTATTAATATTAGCAATCGTTGCAGTTGCAGTAGCATTGTCAACTGGTGGTGGTGGATTCAGTGCAAATATGAGTCTCAATAATTAAAATATGCCAGCCTTTTTTGTACGACATGGTATGCATACTCCATGCTAGAGTATGATAGGTTGAACTGAGGCAGGGTAGACTTGCTTATATAATAGGACGATGTCATTTATTAAGACGCGATAAATGGTCTGTTTTAATATTGCATTTTAGTAGGATAAGAAACTGCAATCAATTCAATCCTCGTTATTACTTTATTTATTTTTGCTTTAATTTGTTTGCGTATCTGTGCAGCCACATGTGTTTGTAGTTTTACGCCCTGATATTATTCGCGAACAGATCAAACGGGCCGGCAAAGTTGATTATATGATTTGACTCCGATACCACATTTAAGATATGGCTGTACACTAACACCAAGACTTAACACCAGCGTATGTGTTTTACAGTAACAGTTAAAGACATGTTCTGCCGCAGAGTTCGTATTTTCCAAGGCAGAAAGCTTTGCAATTATTCCGCCCAGTTGCCGTGGAGATCATATATAAACGTAAGCGTTTATATACTTGGTGGAAATACTATTATAGTTCAGTTGTATATATGTCTTCAATGATTTTGTATCTCCGTACACTAATTTCAAGACTAGGCGGATAGAGAGTCTCACAAAGTCCATTAAGCTACTTTGTGGTGACTCGAAGTTTAAATCAGGCTTGGATAAAATAACCCGTTGTTATTGGTGTCATGAAAATCATTTACAAACGCGAATAAAATAAATTCCAGTGCACTGTCGGCCAAGATGAGCTAGAATGACTAATCACGACACTGGCTCGAGTTGGGCCGCACTCTATGCGTTGGAATGCAATAACATCAAATTCGTAGAACGCTGGTAAATTTCCTTAATAATTTTTCTTTCGTTGTTTTCACTAATAGCATCTTAGAATTGTTGTCGGTGCATGTACTGCTTATCTTCTTTGTTGCTAAAGTATCCATTGAAGAGTAGAGGGTTCAAATGCCATACCTATATCACTGTCCAAAGCATTTGTATAATTGATTTGCTCTTGGAAATCCGCATCATCAAAAATTTCACTCTCTTCAGCCACAATAGACAATTTTGTCTTCTTCTGAAACTCTACATTTTTGCAGTTATCTGCAAATTCTTTTCCTTCTATTTTCTTCATAAGCCTATCCAAATTTATTTCGTTCCATTTATATGATCACGCCCTAGTTAATCAATTTATCATTGTGTTTCGCTTATATATCTCTGAGAAGACCGATAACATATTTTGAGCTTCTTGAATCAACCTGTATGATGCATTCAATCGATAAAGTTATCTCATTTTATACTTTACACTTTTGATATTCGTGATATTCAAGTCGTTGGGTAAATTAGTACAATTGATAGAGACCTCCGTAGATTCCTTCAAAATATTTGATTTTCGCCTTTTTACACCATAATAATTTATTAAATACAAAAGTGAATTCTTCGTCTTCGTTATGCTTTGTGTGAAAGAGATCTTTGAATTTATTGGCACGCGACCAATATTCTAAGCATTATCCATGTGAAGTCTTACGATCAATTAATGGCATGCAGTCAACGTCAGTGTAAGATACGATTCAAAGAATATGTGTCACGTATACATATTGATTTTTACAATGATCAGATATACTTTCATTTTTCACAATCCTGCAGCAAGGACTAGGCTGTCTCCCTACTGCTAAACAAAATACGCTCTGAAAGTTAGACTCGATTTGGCATTGTGTTTCAAAGTACGACGCTCTTATTCCCACGACACCATCTGCATTAAGAAAATGAATGAAAATTCTCGTTTTTGACGTTAATAAATTGCTTGGAGAAATTCGTGATAAGCCCCTTCCATAATGAGGCCAATATTGTAAGATACGCCATTAGTTCATTTCCAGGCGCAAGCTCAAAACAGTATTGATTATTTCACTATAATAGCAGATTTTGTAATTACCTGTGCAAATTCACATTTTCTTTATCAGTTTTGCCTTTAATTTCTTTGCACACCGAAATCAATACCACTGAATTAAATTACGTTGTTTATCTCGCTCCGAATCTAGAGACAAAGTGCTCTGATTTAAAAACCGTGTTATTCAATTTGTATCACCTGCACAGCTTTTAATTTAACAGACACTTTGTTGTCCATCGAAAACAGAAGCTGCTTTGTGTCTTTGCAGACTGTACCCGCAGCACCAATCGGTATTGTATGCAACCACATCCATAACAGGCACAGTAAATTGCCTGCTTTTGTCCTTTTTGGGGCACTTTGAGCACTTATACATGCAATAGATTCTAGCCCCCCAATGATAGTGGATTATTAATGCTAATCATTAATCATACTTGGCTGCACATGGCATATTGATTGCTTAAAAAGTAATGGCGGGTGGGGGTGGGCACAGGCTGTTAATGCATCAGGAACCCAAAGAGGCCAAATGTATTGTAAACAGAATCGAAATATTAGCAAAGATTATATTTATATAAAATATTTGTCTCACATGCCTAAGCCAATAGAAGAAAGAAAACCAAATAACTTTATAGCTGTTATGGCCGTAGACGTTGTTAACGCTAAGACTTGATGTTAAACATTCTGTCAGTCATGTACATCATAACGTGTCTTGCAGGCGTGTCATAACGTGGCAAGCTGGCATCATATCATAACGTGGCAAGCTGGCATCATATGTTGTCATAACGTGGCAAGCTGGCATCATCTGTTGTCATAACGTGGTAAGCTGGCATCATATGTTGTCATAACGTGGCTAACATGCTTGACATGGTGCTTCGCAGAATCATTTTAATAAATTTTGTTTGCGGTAATGATTATTTAATTAGTTCAAAGTGGACAGCTGATGACAATAACATGTTCTCATAAGAAAGTCTTCTCTGTATCGCATGTATGTTAAAAAGGAAAGTTAGTAACCAAAGGATCTATCGATAATTACTGTTACGGAGCAAAAGGATTTATAATTAAAAACTAATGTGGAAATGCATCTTCTTACGATATTTGGTATTTTTGGGATGAGAAAGTTTCAGAAACTAAAAAAGTCCGCCCTTTATGGATGGATTCCAAATCTTTCATATGGTGGCGTTGGTGATTTTTAATACAAAAGTTGTATATTTCATGCACAAGAAAGATTATGTTGTGTATATATATATATATATATATATATATATATATATATATATATATATATATATATATATATATATATATATATATTGGATTCATTATATTCACAGGCCAGTTAAATTGAAGATGGACCTCCGCACAAATATGAAAATGATAGGAGGTAGATTCCCATATCGCGCAGATTACACGGTATGTGTCTTGAGTATGTATGTATGTATGTATGTATGTATGTATGTATGTATGTATGTATGTATGTATGTATGTATGTATGTATGTATGTATGTATGTATGTATGTATGTATGTATGTATGTATGTATGTATGTATGTATGTATGTATGTATGTATGTATGTATGTATGTATGTATACATATATATATATATATATATATATATATATATATATATCTATATATATATATAGATATATATATATATATATATATATATATATATATATATATATACTAAATAACTGAAAAGAGAGATAACCAAAAAGTTGTGTAAACTTCAACAGATAATTTATTTCCCTAGAATACAAAGTAAAAATTTAAAAGGAACTTACATTATTGCATATTAAAAATTAAATAGAACGTAAAGTTCTCTCACCGTTCTTAATGAATAAAGTTGTCCAGAGTTCTTTTGAATAATTTATAACATTTTCAGGAAATATAGTCCAAATAATGACAACCTTCAATTTCCACTGAACAATCCAAACAAATGTTTTCCTCTCGAAAAATTTCAAAGTACATCATAAAATTCGTCTGCAGACTAACAACGGGAACACAATAAGTGAGAATGACTCCAAAAATTGGAAGAAATCTGACAACTTAACTTTCTCATGATATACACCATATTAAAACTGCAGTTTGCAAGAGACCCAACGTGACATCATATACTATTGATTTTGCGTCAATTAAGAATATCCACGTGACCTCAATAAACCAACGGGCTACAAAAATCCAAACCGTTTAAACAGAGCATTCAGATAAACTCAGTGGGCTTTATCAATACTAAATAATAACATATGTTTAAAACCTTGAGAAATAATGAATGACTCCATACTCAAACTTTATTATTAATTATTATTATTATTATTATTATTATTATTATTATTATTATTATTATTATTATTATTATTATTATTATTATTATTATTATTATTATTATATTTTGATTAATAATAATAATAATAATAATAATAATAATACTAATAATAATAATAATTATTATTATTATTATTATTATTATTATTATTATTATTATTATTATTATTATTATTATTATTATTATTATTATTATTATTACCTGTGTTTTCTTATTTCTTTTTAACTGTAATAAGTAGTATTTTATTAAGGACTGCAAGAAACACCTGTCTTGACCTCATAAGATAATGAAAAATACTTCTGATTACAATTTAACTGACTGAGCAGACATTTAGGTTAAGGATGCTGACTTAAACATAAAATTAATACTAAAATATCCAGAAAGATTTTTATTTATACAGCTGTAGAATTGAAAATGTAGTCTTAGACCTGTCCCAAATGAACTATTTTCGTTGCACTTACTTATATAGATATCGTGAAATAGCTATGAATTGCTGATTCGCAGAAAATAATAAACAAGAGTTGTCTTTTCTTTCCGCACTGCCTTATATCTAGCTAAAATAACAGTAAAAGATTTCCCACGCAAAATCTAAACATACGGAACTCTTAACGCGACCCTAAAAAAAAAAAAAAACAAGTTCCAGCACAGACGTTGACGAGCCCATTTATATTTCCTGCGGAATTCTGCAGAAGTCAGCGCTTGACGAAAAAAAATACTGCCGTTCGCTTGGCAGCAACCACGGAAAATAATGCTAGCGCCTGATGGCGGGGGCAACAGTACCCTGCTACCGATAACAACAAACCACGTTTTAAATTGCTAATTGTAATTAAAATATTATATTACCTAGAGCATTAGCTAAGTGTGCATCCAAAAAATATTTGTTTATACAGTCAACACTTACCAAGCAACAAATATTTAGTTTTGAAATGGGTGACACCGTAAGCAAACACTAACCATCCGTGAATTAACGACAAAATGTAATCCAAATGTGCCAAACCTGAAAAAGAGGCTGATATCTAGGATAGCTTCACAATATATCCATTCATGGCGTAAAATCATAAAATTAAAGACTTCAAAGGATGATTTATGATAAATTTTTATGCGAACCGTACATGTTGACAACACACATACACATACACACAAACTCTGTTACGATGTTGTGGCCCCGACTAAGAAATAGGGGTACTAGAATCAATACTATAGGGGTACTAGTATCAGTGCTATACGGGTTATAGTATCAGTGCTATACGGTACTAGTATGAGTGATATAGGGGTACTAGTATCAGTACTATGGAGGTGCTAGTATCAATGTTATAGGGTACTAATATAAGCACCAAAAGTGTACTAATATCAGTGATTTAGGGGTATTAGGATGACCACTATAGGGGTACCAGTATCAGTGTCATAGGAGCATTAATATCAGTGTTATAAAGGCTCTAGTATCATTGCTATAAGGTTGCTAGTATCAGTGATATAGGGGTACTCGCGTCATTGCTATAGGGGTAATAGTATCAGTGCTATATGGTACTAGTATCAGCACTAAGGGTACTAGTATCAGCACTATAGGGGTGCTAGTATCAGCACTATAGGGTGCTAGTATCAGTGATATAGGTGACTAGTATTAGCACCATAAGGGTATTAGTATCAGTGCTCTAGGTGACTAGTATCAACATTATAAGGATACTAGTCTCAGTGCTACAGGTGACTAGTATCAGCACTATAGAGTTACTAATATCGATGCTATAGGAGTAATATTATCAGTGATATAGGATACTAGTATCAGTGCTATAGAGGTAGTAGAATTAGCACTGAAGGATACTATTATTATTGCTATAGGGGGACTAGAATTAGCACTATATGGGTACTAATATCAGTGCTATAGGGATACTAGAATTAGCATTATAGGGGTACTAGTATCAGTCCTATAGGGGTACTAGTATCAGTGCTATAGGCATACTAATATCAGTGCTATCACTCCGCCTGCATTATCAACTATAGCTTTACGATTCGTTGACTTATTTGAAACTAAACACAGTTCCAGAATTCCTGCACATCACAGCATTAGTTCTGGTTTACAAATATAAAAGCACATGGCTTGAGACGGTCATGATGGAACACTTGGTACACGTAACAAATCTAATTTGTTTTTGGTTTTGTTGTTTTTTTCTTGATAGTTATTGTTTAATTTTAAGAGCAAAATATAAAGCTAGATTCTAGTTAGATAATTTGTACATTTTCATACTAGTTTGCCAAACCTGATGACCTTTATATAGAGTGAGAAGCAATAACAGTACCTGTTGAATACCGTGTTTTAAATCTGCTGAATATGCCTAAAAAGTGCAGGGTTTCTTTAATTTAAATTGAAAGAAACTTGTGTGAGAAAAATTTTAGTGTGTGTACCAAGAAAATAAATCTCAGTTACGGAGTTTTATTTTATGCCCCCTTCCCCGGCAAATCAACGTGGGGAGACCAGTAATGCAAACCTTTGAGATTTCCTTGTCTCCATTCAGATCCCAGCATCGATTCTCTTAATCTTAGTGTAGTCATTTCAGTTTCATGTGAAAGTAAAATTTTTTTTCAGTATGGGTCTATCTGCCTAAGTAAAAATAGAATTTATTTCAGTACAGCTATATCCGTCTGAAGTAAAAGTAGAATTTATTTCAGTACAGCTATATCCGTCTGAAGTAAAAGTAGAATTTATTTCAGTACAGCTATATCCGTCTGAAGTAAAAGTAGAATTTATTTCAGTACAGCTATATCCGTCTGAAGTAAAAGTAGAATTTATTTCAGTACAGCTATATCCGTCTGAAGTAAAAGTAGAATTTATTTCAGTACAGCTATATCCGTCTGAAGTAAAAGTAGAATCTATTTGAGTACAGCTATATCAGTCTGAAGTAAAAGTAGAATCTATTTCAGTACAGCTATATCAGTCTGAAGCAGAAGTAGAATTTATTTCAGTACAGCTATATCAGTCAGGAGTAAAAGTAGATTTTTTCAGTACAGCTTTATACCGGCTGAAAAAAAGTAGAATTTATTTCAGTACAGCTATATCCGTCTGAAGTAAAAGTAGAATTTATTTCAGTACAGCTATATCAGTCTAAAGTAAAAGTAGAATCTATTTCAGTACAGCTATATCCGTCTGAAGTAAAAGTAGAATTTATTTCAGTACAGCTATATCCGTCTGAAGTAAAAGTAGAATTTATTTCAGTACAGTTATATCCGTCTGAAGTAAAAGTAGAATTTATTTCAGTACAGCTATATCAGTCAGAAGTAAAAGTAGAATTTATTTCAGTACAGCTATATCAGTCTGAAGTAAAAGTAGAATTTATTTCAGTACAGCTATATCCGTCTGAAGTAAAAGTAGAATTTATTTCAGTACAGCTATATCCGTCTGAAGTAAAAGTAGAATTTATTTCAGTACAGCTATATCTGTCTGAAGTAAAAGTAGAATTTATTTCAGTACTGCTATATCCGTCTGAAGTAAAAGTAGAATTTATTTCAGTACAGCTATATCAGTTTGAAGTAAAAGTAGAATCTATTTCAGTACAGCTATATCAGTCTGAAGTAAAAGTAGAATCTATTTCAGTACAGCTATATCAGTCTGAAGCAGAAGTAGAATTTATTTCAGTACAGCTATATACCGGCTGAAAAAAAGTAAAATTTATTTCAGTACAGCTATATCCGTCTAAAGTAAGAGTAGAATTTACTTCAGTACAGTTATATCAGTCTGAAGTAAAAGTAGAATTTATTTCAGTACAGTTATATCAGTCTGAAGTAAAAGTAGAATTTACTTCAGTACAGTCAGATCTTTCTGAAGTAAAAGTAGAATTTACTTCAGTACAGTCAGATCTTTCTGAAGTAAAAATAGAATCTATTTCAGTACAGCTATATCAGTCTGAAGCAGAAGTAGAATTTATTTCAGTACAGCTATATCAGTCAGGATTAAAAGTAAATTTTTTCAGTACAGCTTTATACCGGCTGAAAAAAAGTAGAATTTATTTCAGTACAGCTATATCCGTCTGAAGTAAAAGTAGAATTTATGTCAGTACAGCTATATCAGTCTAAAGTAAAAGTAGAATCTATTTCAGTACAGCTATATCCGTCTGAAGTAAAAGTAGAATTTATTTCAGTACAGCTATATCCGTCTGAAGTAAAAGTAGAATTTATTTCAGTACAGTTATATCCGTCTGAAGTAAAAGTAGAATTTATTTCAGTACAGCTATATCAGTCAGAAGTAAAAGTAGAATTTATTTCAGTACAGCTATATCCGTCTGAAGTAAAAGTAGAATTTATTTCAGTACAGCTATATCCGTCTGAAGTAAAAGTAGAATTTATTTCAGTACAGCTATATCTGTCTGAAGTAAAAGTAGAATTTATTTCAGTACTGCTATATCCGTCTGAAGTTAAAGTAGAATTTATTTCAGTACAGCTATATCAGTTTGAAGTAAAAGTAGAATCTATTTCAGTACAGCTATATCAGTCTGAAGTAAAAGTAGAATCTATTCCAGTACAGCTATATCAGTCTGAAGCAGAAGTAGAATTTATTTCAGTACAGTTATATCCGTCTGAAGTAAAAGTAGAATTTATTTCAGTACAGCTATATCCGTCTGAAGTAAAAGTAGAATTTATTTCAGTACAGCTATATCCGTCTGAAGTAAAAGTAGAATTTATTTCAGTACAGCTATATCTGTCTGAAGTAAAAGTAGAATTTATTTCAGTACTGCTATATCCGTCTGAAGTTAAAGTAGAATTTATTTCAGTACAGCTATATCAGTTTGAAGTAAAAGTAGAATCTATTTCAGTACAGCTATATCAGTCTGAAGTAAAAGTAGAATTTACTTCAGTACAGTCAGATCTTTCTGAAGTAAAAGTAGAATTTACTTCAGTACAGTCAGATCTTTCTGAAGTAAAAGTAGAATTTACTTCAGTACAGTCAGATCTTTCTGAAGTAAAAGTAGAATTTACTTCAGTACAGTCAGATCTTTCTGAAGTAAAAGTAGAATTTATTTCAGTACAGCCATATCGGTCTGAACTAAAAGTGATAATGATTCAAATTACTTTAAATATAAAACGCTCGTATACAGCAACATGTACACAAGATGAAAATTCACTGCAGTTTTTTATTGACTTTAAATTAGAAGTTCGTGACAATAAGGCAACTTGTTTAGATTGTAAAATGCTTATCGGGGTCACATGTTCGTGGACGACACGTATTTTGATACCAGACCATGCCCAGATTTTAATAAACATACCTGGCAAAGAATGTGTAAAACTTCGTGGAACAAATAAAATGTGCTAGCACTCCTGGCTCAAATATACAAAACGTTCTGCGCATTTAACTCAAGTTACAGCATAAACGTAGGTGTGCGCAATGGTGGAGAGAGGAATTGCCTTTTCCCCGTTGGTAAAATTCCATTGTACAATATATAAATAGCATCTTTGATATCAGCTGTGCCACCTTCTCCCTGGAGAAATGACTGCCTCCAACCTTAACCATCCGATAAAATCATACATAATTCCAGCGATGCCAATGATTTTAAAGATCGCATAACTTTGACAGCCGATAAACTTCAATTATTTAAAGATGGAATTATAGAACAATCAGGCCTTTATTGGTTGGAATCATTCTCCAACACGTTTCATTTTAACTTAGCTAGATGTAACCCAAGTATGACAGTGTGGTTTGGGAATAATCTTCAGTTTACTGTTAGCAGTCTTAAGAATAGGGTAATCTATTTATTTATTTATCTATCTATCTATCTATCTATCTATCTATCTATCTATCTATCTATCTATCTATCTATCTATCTATCTATCTATCCATCCATCCATCCATCCATCCATCCATCCATCCATCCATCCATCCATCCATCCATCCATCCATCCATCCATCCATCCATCCATCCATCCATCCATCCATCTATCTATCTATCTATCTATCTATCTATCTATCTATCTATCTATCTATCTGTCTGTCTTTCTGTGCATCTATTTATTTTTGTCATTGTTGCATATAATTATTGCTTAAATTAACTTACAAAATGAGGCATATTGTATATTAAAGAGAAAACGAGGAAACAAAGCTATAATGACCATACTAGTAAATCGACGTCACACACGTGAACTTGCATATTTTTTATGTTAAAGGTTGGATTTACGGATGATGGTATACTCAACGGACTTAAGATAAACGTTTATGCTGACTGTGGTAGTTCAGCGAATGACAATTCCCTCCCAATATTGCTAACTTGGATAGATAATGGTAAGGAGTTTGTTAATAAGGGTTGTCAATTATACGTATTCTGCTTTATTTCATCAATTAATACATTATTTTCAAAATGTGGATAGTCGTGTATATTTCTCTTATTGACATTTCTTTTAGAAATTAGTTTGAGTTTTTTATGGCTTTTAACGTTTGTAAATTTGTCTTAAATGTATGTTTATATATCGTAAAATAATAGCTTTGCTTTCATTGTTCTCCATTATTACTGAAATGAGGTTGTTAAAGAATTGTTACAAATATCACGTGGAATTATTATATATACAAGAATACTCACCTCCAACATAATTTATGAATGGAGTTAAAAAGTGTTTTTTTCTTCAAAACTTCTCGACCAAAATATTGAAATAATTCGACAGCTAAGCCTTATCAGAAATGTACACAAATGTAAAATTCTATTAATCGCGTGACGAAAAATGCTGATTTTTATTTTTCTCCGCAAAAAGAAGAGCAGAATAATGACTTTGAAATACACACGAGTGTATTGGCTTTTATGCCTTTCTTTTTCATTACGTTATGATATTTCTGGCAGTGTTATTACATGTGTTAGATATATAAAAATAAGATATGGCTCTTTTAACATTAATAGCAGAGCAATCAAGCGGCAAAAGTGAGTTTTACCTTTAAGACATTAGATACCAATTATTGCATGCATTGTTGTGCTGATGCTTTGGTAAATAAATAAATAAATAAATAAATAAATAAATAAATAAATAAATAAATAAATAAATAAAAACAGTCAAATAATAAAAGTGATATTTTCCAACACTGTAATTCTACCGAGTACAAGTAATAACGCTTGACAGTTGTATGCAAGCTTGTAAGCAACTGCCAGAACAACCTGTCTCAATAATTATTTCTTTTGGTTTTAGTTAGTGAAAATGCATTCAACCATCGAAAGACAATTGCACTGCTGGTACGAATTCCGCACATAATATGCTGTTCCCATTGTCACGAACCCCTTTTACGGAATTATTTCCACCCTTTTAGAAGGTTAAATGACTATGAGCCCCCAGTCAGCAAAGCCCAAGGTCTAGGTGTTAAAATATAAAATTAATAAGGTCAAATGCATAAAAATTTTAATAAACTATATCACGGTATTCCACAATTACAGGACAATTTTTCAATGCAATTGCTTCCAATCAATACACGACATATCCAAATTGCCAATTATATCATCCTGCAAAATTAAAGATGAGAAGGTTTCCTTCCCGTGTACCTTCTATGTTACTCATATGTAACTGCCGTCTTGTATTCCTTTCGGTATTTCCGGTACCCTTGTTCCGTTTCCCGGCCTTACTTGTTAGTACTTCCTGTACTCTCGTTTCCGTTTGTCCCCCCTTCCTCGTACAGCCGTCTATCTCTACGTGCTCTCCACGTCTTCTCCTCTCTAATCTTCTAATCCAACCCGTAAAACTTTCTGTGGATTAGAAGGGTTGTACAATTGTGCCTCCTTGTTCAAACACAAGAGAAAAAAACACAATCTCACAGATATTTTATCAGCATAATGGCAATTAAATTATCAGGTCAACTCGTACGTTCAGATCTAAATACTCCAGAAACGATTGTTATATAAGGTTGATGATCATGATGATGACGACGACGACGATGATGATGATGATGTTCGTTCATCGGTGTCGACGAGGACCATTCAATGTCCTCAAATTTACTGTGGGTGGATCTGGAGATGGCTGATAAGTCCAATCCGGGCCGGGAAGAGTCTGTTGCAGTGGTGACATGGATGTACAGGTTGCTGAATGAGAGTTGCGGAATTGGTGTTCCTGGATATGCGGAGAGCACGTTTTTCAACTACGTCCATCAGTCTTTCTGTTCAAAGGCTGCCGCACTGGCAATGACTTGACTACGTCAAGCAGATCTATCACAAGAGACATTCTTCCAGCTGTCAGGGTCAATGCCAAAGTTCTTCATCGAGGCGTTGAGGGTGTCCTTGTACATCTTCTTTTTACCACCGTAAGATCTCTTGCCTAGCTGTAACTCTCCTTAGAACATCTTCTTGGGTAGGCGTTCTTCCGGCATGCGAGCAACATGGACAACACATCGGAGATGTGGATGCTAGTTATGTACCTTGTCCTGGCATTAGATTTTTAGAAATTTTCTCAGGGAGCTAAGGTGGAAGTGGTTCAGTTTTTTTAACATGGCGACTATACACTGTTCAGGTCTCGAAAGCATATGGCATGGGTGGGGAGAACAACCGCTGAGTAGAATTTGAGTTTGGTGGCAAGCTTGATGCTTCTCCTATCCCAGATACCTGAATGGAGTTGATAGTTATTGATAGTTACGGATAATTTTTCCATGAGCTGGCTCATGCAGAATCTCGGGTCTTGCTGGTGGAAATGGTGAATCCGAAGTTGGTGCACGCTGTGGAAAAGAGGTCCATGCTCTGTTACATGCCTGCCTCCGTGTTGGTATTGAGAGCATAGTTATCTGTAAATAGGAATTCGCGAATGTTCCAGCTTGAACTTTGGTTTTGGCTTGAAGCCTCCTAAAGTTGAATAACTTTCCATCAGGACGGCATAGGAGACCGACCTCCACATCTTTGTTCCTGAAAGTATCCATCATCATGGCGGAGAACATGAGGCGGAACAGAGTGGTGGCTAAGACGCATCCTTGTTTCAGACCATTCGTAACGGCAAAGGGTTAGGAATAGTTACCATAGCCCTGAACTCTGGCAAGCATGCCTTCATGAACTTATTTCACCATTTCAATGAAGTCGTCTGGACATCCAAAATTGGCCATGATTTTCCAAAGGCCTTCCCGGCTGACAGTGTCGAATGCCTTAGCCAGGTCCGCAAACGTGGTGTATAGCTGGATATTCTGTTCCGGACACTTTTCTTGCATCTGCCTGGCAGAAAAGATCATGTTGATTATGCCTCTATCCTTTCTGAAGCCATCCTGATTATAACAACTATAACAACAATTATAGGGGGCCCCGAGTGGTCGAGTTGTCTAAAGCGCTCTTTGTTACAGATCACTGCCATCTCACCTCTGTCTGCGTGAGTTCGAGTCTAAGATTCGGCGAATTTGGATATGTGAGAAAGCCTGCCAATAGCTTCTGGTGGGTCAGTCGTTCTTTCCACGGATTTCCCTGTTTCCTACTCCACCATTAAAACTGGCTGCCGTGTATAGCCTATAATGTGCTGAAAAATGGCGTTTAGACCCGTAACAACAACAATTATATCACGACCTTTTGATACAAAACATATCGCTAATTTTCTATGTAGTAAACCATCAACATCAACAATATTCCTACGCACATCGTACCTTACAAATTATAAAAGATGCATACAAATATAAATGCCTAATTATATGTGCACAAGGCCAACAAATCCTAACTCTGCACAAGCCGCAACTATTTATTCAAATACAAACAAGTACAAGGTCCAACACTACTCCCTATTAAATTCAGTTATGCATCACGATTCAGCATTGTGTCAGATTACACCACACACTTCGATTTTAACTCAACAAACACATACTAATCTTGAATACCACTAATTCATCGTACAATACATTACGACAAGTTGATAATTCAGCTACACAGGAAAGATTAAATTTCTTTTAAATTAAATACACTTAATAACATAAAAATCATACAACACATAATTAAGGAAGTGATATACATTCGAGAGAAGATATTGTACCTCAGAAGCCTTTGTTCCACTCTCTTCTGAAGTTCTTAGAACTCCTTTTTCTGCTCTTTTTAACGAATGCACGGCTTTGGCAATCGGAGCGCAGTCTAGTGTCTCCAACTTCCCTACATTATCTCTCACCAATGTCCAGACAATGCACTGATTCATTCACAATGGCTTAAACAGAATGATGTCTATCTGTGAGAGAAACCCACCCAAAAGATCGACTATCTTAGTTCTGATTGGATACAAATGGTCTTTGAAAACTGTCTGGGGTAGTATCACTGAGGTGTTACAATTTCGGGTTCCAGGCCTCTAAGCCTAAGCCGACCAGTGACATCACTGCTAAATGCAACAAACGATATTTCTTTTTCGCCTTACAGTAAAGTTCTTCAAAGGAAAAAACTGTGATGTTGACCGTAACGGAATGTCTAGTTCACGGAGATGTAGTTTCTTTATTTCAGAGTCGATCTGAAGTCGTAATATTTTATAACACGTATTGACATCACACAAAATACTTTAAATTACTAATTTTAACAGAAGAGATTTATAACATAAAGCAGGAATTGCTAACAAATATTCTCACATAACGTGATATCAATTTATAAATTTCTTATCATGTATTGCAATTCCAAAATTAATAGTGACTATTGTGCTACACACACACACACAAATATATATATATATATATATATATATATATATATATATATATATATATATATATATATATATATATATATATATATATATATATATATATATATGCTTAAAGGGCCATTGTCTTATTTCTCTGTTTTAAAATAGTTTATTAAACTGTGGGGAGATATTTTATTTTAGCTTACTACTGTGAAAACTGGACCGTCACACCTATAGCCGTCAAAACCAACAAGCCTACAGCAACAGCGTGTCGTTCACCAGGTATGTAGACAAAGTGGCACTCGTAGGTGGTTGCTTGTTAGGTATGTAGACAAAGTGGCAATCATAGGTGGTTGCTTGTTAGGTATTTAGACAAAGTGGCAATCATAGGTGGTTGCTTCTTAGGTATTTAGACAAAGTGGCAATCATAGGTGGTTGCTTGCTAAGTATGTGCACAAAGTGGCAATAATTCATGGTTGCTTGTTAGGCATGTAGACAAAGTGGCAATAATTCATGGTTGCTTGTTAGGTATGTAGACAAAGTGGCAATCATACATGGTTGCTTGCTAAATATGTGCACAAAGTGGCAGTAATACATGGTTGCTTGTTAGGTATGTAGACAAAGTGGCAATAATTCATGATTGCTTGTTAGGTATGTAGACAAAGTGGCAATCATAGAAGATATCTTGCCAGGTATGTAGACAAAGTGTTAATCATACGAGTTTTTTGGGGGGATTTTTATATTTCTAGTAGCAATATAGTCATTAGCTACTAATTTCCACATATTTCTATAGATTTTTAAAAACATATACTCTTGGACATTATTTTTCTTTGTCCATTGTATCGAATGAAACCTGTGTTGTAATAAGCAACGTAAATGAGATCATTAATTTAAGTCCGGAAAGTTTGATGTTGGTGTGAAGTTAGTACATGTAAGTGTAAAGTTATTGTATACTTTATAATAAGAGAGGCAATTAAATTTTGCCCTTCACCCTCCCCAATTCACATGCAAAGTTTTTTTAATTACGCTAATATAACCCCAGCTATTATCCTATTCTTAAAGATACGGTGCAAGCGCTCTGACATACAGTGTACTATTACGCTATTGGAGTATGTACGTACGCATAAGTCGCAAAACATTATTGTATAGCAATAAGTTAGCCTTTTTTTGAATTTCTGGTTGTTTGAACATAAAATTCAAGCATGTTTACACTCATTTCCAACTGACAAAGTACTGATGGTTAAGCAGGAATCATGATTTTCTTCCCCATATTGTAGGATCTCTACCTGGTATATTTATCATGGAAACCATTATGGAACATGTGGCAAAGTCCCTAAGCAAGGACCCGACTGACGTAAGGGTGATAAATTTGTACAAGCAAGGACAGGTTAGTAAAATTTCTCATGTATTCTATAGCCCAATGCAGGGGACATATTTCTTGTACAGATCTGCTGTTCATATTCGTTTACAAGTTGATTCCTGCGGTAAACTGCACAGGTCCAGTTCTGCCATTGCATAATGCATATTGCATAATAGCCAGTAGTGCACATAACACAGACATTGATCTGCATGATGCGACGGCAGATCAGGGTCTATATTATTTGCAGTTGGACTTAGCTTATGAGTGAGTATATACGGTATAGAGTATGAACTACCCCCCCCACCTGACAGTGTTGGTATCTTTCAAGCGCCCTCTACATAGTAGTGTTAATACCTGACCTTTCTTCTACATTACAATAATAAAAGCTGTCAGTACCTCCTTCCTGACAGTGTTAAGAGCTGTCAGTGTCCTCTGCGAGACAGTGTTAAGAGCTGTCAGTGTCCTCTGCGAGACAGTGTTAAGAGCTGTCAGTGTCCTCTTCGAGACAGTGTTAAGAGCTGTCAGTGTCCTCTGCGAGACAGTGTTAAGAGCTGTCAGTGTCCTCTGCGAGACAGTGTTAAGAGCTGTTAGTGTCCTCTGCGAGACAGTGTTAAGAGCTGTTAGTGTCCTCTGCGAGACAGTGTTAAGAGCTGTCAGTGTCCTCTGCGAGACAGTGTTTAGAGCTAAAGGTGTCCTCTGCGAGACAGTGTTAAGAGCTAAAAGTGACCTCGAGCTGACAGTGTTGAGACCTGACAGCGCCCTCTACCTAAGAGTGTTACGAGAAGACAGTAGTTCCGAGCTGAGTGTCCTAGACCTGACAGTGTTAAGAGATGATTGTGTCCTCGAACTTACAATGTTCTCTGCAAAACAGGGTTAACACCTGACATTGCCCTCGAGTTACACTTGAGTTGCAACGTTGAGACCAGATAGTGCCCTCTACTTGAGAGTGCTAAGAGATGACAGTGCCCCTTTTCTGACAGTGTCATCGACCTCATAGTATTAAGAGTTGAGAGTGCCCTCTACATTATAATGTAGAGATCTGACAATACCCTCTATCTAACAGTGTTAAGAGCTGCCAGTCCCTTGGACCTGACATTGTTAAGGGCTGACATTCACTTTGACATGAGAGTGCTGAGACCAAAATTTATTGCAGTTTCATCGAAGTGGCCAGTGTAAAGAGATTTCATAAACATGATAGTGTTCTTATTGGGTCTGCAGAGTAAGTAGGAATAAGTAGAGGCAGGATTTTTTTAAATCCCTTTGTGTAATTTTTCATATACTTCAAACTGTGTTAATTTTAATATATATATATATATATATATATATATATATATATATATATATATATATATATATATATATATATATATATATACATACATACATACATACATACATACATACATACATACATACATACATACATACATACATACATACATACATACACACACACACACACACACACACACACACACACACACATACATACATACATACATACATACATACATACATACATACATACATACATACATACATACATACATACATACATACATACATACATACATACATACATACATACATACATACATACATACATACCTACCTACCTACATACATACATACATACTAGTTTTATAAGGACTTATTATTCCTAAAACAGATTTGTTGCTGGTTGATGTACATATTTAAGAAGAATTCGCAAATATAATCTACCAAGGACTATATATCTGTCAATAAATTTTTTTCATATGCATTTTTATTCAGCACTGTTTGTACAGTAACAATAAATTGACCCCTTACATGTACATTAGTCAGCAAGTGCTACCCAATACATGCTTATAATATTAGTACAAACTGACGGTACTATATGACTGTTATACATTTCCAAAAGAAAACTCTTCTGCTATAGATCTGCGATGTTTCTGCCGTTTCAAAAGTGATGTACTTGATACCTAACTATGGTATAGTCATTTCTGTACAACTTAAATTTGATTAATTTTTCACCTTTTTTAATGTTCGCAGAAGAATAATTTATCGCGAAGAAAAAACAATATTCAAAATCGTCAAAAAATCCCAAACAAGGCCTCTCAGTGTGTAATGAAAAGAATGCTGGTTTGATACGATTAAACCATTCGCCATAACTGGAATGTACAGCAGGCAATTCGATCCATTTGACATCAATGCAAGTTTTAAAAAGGCCCTGTTTCAAAAAGTATATCATGCACTGATTAAAACAAATTCGAAACTTTGTATTAAAAATCATTGTTGTAAATTTTCAGTGTCTAATCTATATTCAAAAGATTCACACGTTCTTCGTCATCATTATCATCGTCATCGTTATCATCAACATCAACGGGGAAGGGGGCCGAGTGGTCGAGTGGTCTAAAGCGTTGACTGTTACGGATCACTGCCATCTCACCTCTGTCTGCGTGAGTTCGAGTCCAGACTCGGCTAACGTGAGTAAGTGGGAAAACCTGCCAGTAGCTTCTCTTGGGTCGGTGGTTCATTCCTGGGTTTTCCAGGGATCTTCCTCCACCAATAATACTGTCCGCCATGTATAGCTTATATTGTGCTGAAAAATTGCGTTAAACCCTTTAACAACAACAACAACAACAACATCGTCATCAACCATATCATCGACATAGTCATTATAATAATAATAATAATAATAATAATTATTATTATTATTATTATTATTATTATTATTATTATTATTATTATTATTATTATTTTCAGATCAATCCGTTGACTAAGGACATTATAACATACTGTAACATCTCACAAATTGTTCAGAATTTACGAGACTCAGCTGAAGTTCAAATAAGACAACAAGAGATCCAAGTATTCAATCAGGTATACATTTTATTTCGCAATGATATCCACAGTGAGTTATACATCTTATTTCGCAAAGATATCCAGTGAGGTGTACATTTTATATCGCAACGATATCCGCATTAAGGTGTACATTTTATTTCGCAATGCTATCGACAATGACCTATACATTTTATTTCGCAATGCTATCGACAATAAGGTATACCTTTTATTTCGCATTGATATCCACAGTGAAGTGTACATTTTCTTTTGCAATAATGTCCACTAGCTTCTCAATCAACAGTTATCATCAGTGACTTTTTCATGACAAAAGAATTTAAGAAATATTGTGATACCTTCCGTACATTCGTCCATCTTTCCTTCTGACCATCCAGTGCTATTTGATCTCTCAAATCGCTTACTGCAACTTCGCCAAACTTTATGCATTACTTTATCTATATGAAAAGGATAAGATTCTTTTTATATCCCTTTCACTCATATCATTGAAAGAAAGTGAAAAGATAACATTACTAAAATTTTAACAACAGTGCCAGTTTGGAGCAATTATTTAGCAAAGGTCGATATTGTCAGTGAGAGAGATGGTAAAATATATGAGATAGCTTGTTATCCATCGTCCGTCTATCGGCTACACAATTATGCTATTGCTGTTGTTAAATTATATGGAAAATCGTCATGAGACTTTATAAAGATGCCATTCAACGTTGTTGTTGGTACTAAATGAAAATGGTGCTGCTCGATATAACCGCCACAGTGGCCATCTTGAAAATCCTGATATCATACTCACTCCTAAATGGATACTCCTATCAACGCTAGGTTTTCAATAAATGACTTTTCGTGATATATAGTTTGATCATAGATGAAAATTGTGCCGAACTCTCCTCCATCTTGAAAATCTTCTTGTTGTTATTTCTACTGAATGGATGATCATAGGTACTTGGGAATGTCACCAAAATATGTCTTGTAGTAACTATTTGGTAATAAATAAAAAGGGTGCCAGTCTTATAATAAATATGGCATCCCTTGTGTTCATATAGAAAAAATATTGTCATCGCTACTCCTCCTGTGCTTCAGATGAAATGTTGGTCGTCTTGACAGTGGTTTTCAGAAAAGATATTATAATTAACATAAATAAATAAAAGTTATATCAAGCTGAGTTATGATATCTAGTTGATCCGTAATACATATATTACCGATCTTATATCCAGTATGGCAGACACAGTGATCATCTTGAAGATCTTGTAAACGCTCGTGCATATCGGAAATGGTTACAACACTCATCAATTATAAGAAATGCGGTTTTATTTTGGATTCCTAAAAATTCTTTTTGGCTAGTAAAGCGTCAGTGACTTTGAATTATAGAAGTCTACTTAACAATTGAACTTCACATTTTTTACAAGCTGCATAAAGTCACAAAGTTTGAAAATCAAGTACTGACTACATAAATCACAAAACTGAATCAAAGGACGTTTATGCATCGTGTAAATTTCATATTGATGGTTCATGACCTTATGAATCCTGTAATCTATGAAGGCCAATTTTCTCATAGTTTCATATAGTTATACAAAAACACCACTCAATACATAAGTAACAAAACATTAGTTGCACCATATTTTACAAACATTGTCAAAAAATATCAAACATATCCATGAACACTTAAGTAGTTCCTTCCTGGAGTTGTGAACACATAACTTTTAGTATTCTATGCCAGATGATGCAGTTGTACACAATCAAAATTCTTGCTGCACAGGTTTGGTTGATAATTATATCCTAATGACCTGGAGGTGGACAGCCGATAATTAAATTTGTTTTATATATATTGAACAGGCCAACCGATGGAAAAAGAAGGGGTTATCCATTGTCCCAATGAAGTTTGGGATTTCCTGGCTCGGAGTAAACTACGGTGTCAATGTATATGTCTATGCCGGAGATGGAACAGTCGCCGTTACGCACAGCGGGATAGAAATGGGACAAGGCCTCAATACCAAGGTATACTATATTTATATAGTTTCAAAAAAAACATTACTCGAATATTTAGTGTTATTCGAATAGTATGTTATGTCCTAGCGTGAGGCCTTCTACTACTGAGACCTCAACAGTTCGAGCGGCCGAAAACGCAAGCCTTTAATAATAGTGCCAATCTTACATCCAGTTTGATAGCCATAGTGGCCATCTTGAAGACCGTGCTAACGTTCGAGAATATCGGAGATGGTTTCAGCACTCATGATAGTTCACAATATTTTGAAAGTCTGACAATATGCTAATAGAATGATTAACTCTCGCTACTGTTTTTTTTATTTTTTAGTTTTGTTTTTACTTTCTATGCCATCATTTGTGCGATTTTTGTCGTACCAACCTTCTTCCTGTCTGCTTTAATATCTTTTCGTCTAGAAAAAAGAAATTCATAAATTACGATTGCTTTATTGAATTTCACGTGAATTTTCGTGCACATGTTTATGTTTTGATAAAAGTTTGAAAACGCTTCAGTATATCTGCTGAATAGTTACTACTGACTAAAATATTTTGAACCAATTCATAGAGTGTTGAATTTTTTGTTATCTATTTGGTTGAATCTACTTGATCAAAATGTTTTACTCGTTCTTTCTCGGTGTTTGTTTTCTCCTCTTCATCAAAGAAAATATTATAATTTTTCCCAGGTGGCGCAGGTGTGTGCATATGAATTAGGAATCCCCATCTCTATGATTAATGTCAAGGCCAGCAACTCCATCATAGGAGCCAACAGTGTTACTACCGGGGGAAGCATCACCAGTGAAAGCTGTTGTCAGGTCGGAATAACTTGAACCGACAGTATGCCAGATACCTTGTGAAGTATTTCTATATAAGACAGCATAATATGGATTTATTACATAGCACTACATATCATAGATTTATTACATAACATTGCATATCATGCATTTATTACATTTTCTGCATACCATGGATTTATTACATACTGCATACTATGTATTTATTACATAACGATTCAATGTGAATTCATTGCATAACAAATAATGGATCTAATACATAGAACACCATTACATAAGACAAAATATTATAGATCTAGTACATACTACAGCATAATATGGATTTGTTACATAATGATTAGAAATCACATGTGTCACAATGTCAAAATCTCAATGGTGAACGAAAGGGCTACTGTCCAATCGCTTTACCAACCGAAATGAGTCAAAATCGATTATGTACAAAAGGCAAAAGAAATTTGTTTTTCTCCATCCCATAAGGAACACATATAGAATGAAGAACAGGCATCTTTAGTCTCTAATTTAATGACGCAAATTACTAGTTCTATTATTATCTGCTACCATTTCTTTCGATCACACACAACGATAAACGCATGGACATCAGTTTTACCCAGATCTCGTTAATGACTTATGAGGTTCTAACAATTAATCTTTAATACATTTATCTCTATTTAGTAACTTGCTTTTGCGTTATTCAGGGCGTAGTCAACTGCTGTCAAGACCTTTTACAGCGGATGGCACCCGTTAAAGCCAAAATCACAGATCCAACATGGCTAAAGATCGTCCAGGAATGTGCTGTAGAGGGGATAGACCTTGTGGCAAGATCATGGTATGCAAAGATGTCTAAAGTAACGCTTCACCCCCACCCTCCAATGTCATTCAGAAAAGTATATAATGCCCACCATTGTCATTCAGAAAAGTATATAATGCCACTCGTACAAGTAGTTCCTTATTGCATTTGATCTCAAAACTTTGAAATAAGGCTGGATTATATGGTGCTGAAATAAGGTTGGAATATGAGTTCTCTGGTGCATAATCTCGTGTTTAATTAAGGTTTGTAAATTATATATTTATTTCTCTTTTGAATGGATTGCCTTTTTGTTTGCTTTTGCAAATCTGAATTTTATAGATACGAGTTATTTTCAGTCCTGATTGCTAGTGTTTTAAAATTCTATTCGTCCTTCTCGCGGTGAAGAGAGTTGCAGGTTAATTAGTCTCCCTCTAATTACATAATACAGTGATAATAAATTCACGTAATTGTGGAAAGCTACTCTTCATTATCAGAAAACAGTTTTAGTGTGCTAAAGTGTTGGAAGGTATGACGAAAGAGTCCTCTTATATTGCAAATAAATTTAATGTACGGTTTATCCACTGTATTTAAACTAGAACATTTTTCTATACTCACATCCCTTATATAGAACAAAATACTACAATAATATCCAACACGACTATTTCCTCAGTACATCATATAAACACGGATATTTTAATAACTACACACGAAAATGGAAAGAATCAAGCTGAATTGATCCTTTAGTTTATCTCATGATTACAAACAAATTCACCCAGTAGAGCTTCAATAATGGGGTAAAACAAAAACTATAAATATCGGCACATACCAACATAAACAATCAAGATTACGTCACACCTTATACATGCGACACCTGGTAGCAAGATTAAATGATATAATTTGTCATTACTAATTACGTTATTACAAAAGAAGCTTATCATGAGTTCAGCATCAACCAATGTGTTAGAAAGCTACCATGGATAATTAATCAGGTAGCGATCAGTGCAACTTTAGTGGTGGCTATATGTAAAATGCCATCCAATCTATGCAAAGCACACTTCTTCGGAGTCACCGCCTTCAGGCGAGATATGAAGTATATTTATTAATTTGTTTAGGGTTGCTCCGGTTAGCAAAGACGTTTTCCAGTACTACTCGTACGGTGCAACATGTTCAGAGGTGGAAGTGGATGTATTGACCGGAGAACATCAGATCTCACGTGTGGACATTCTCTATGACTGCGGAGAAAGGTACTTTTTGATCGATAATGAAAATATATTATGCAAAGCCTTTAAGCGTTTTATACAGTACAGTTTTCCAAGAATTTAAAATTTAGAATTGGTAGACATTCATATCTGGAATTTAAATTGCAAGTGAATTTATTTTATGCAAATAATGCTATTTTCTGAACTTGAAAAGTAGGCTTGGTAAAATGGATCGAATTTTAGTGTCTCTGTAAGAAATATATATTTTTTTTTAAAAAGAAATGAAACGTTCGTTGGCGATATTTTTTAAAGATGTTTACATTCCTTTCTTTGTATATCAACAAAGGGTGTAAAAAGAAAGTACAATAGGAATCATACTTTATTTTATTTTTATAGCCCGCCTTATAGATATAAGTTGTAAAATATATCGTTATGTTTGTTCTAATTTTAAAAAGACCAAACCAAGGTAAATATCTTCATACTATTTCAGTTCTCTGTTGAACAAGAGAAGATATTAACCGAAACCCGCAGATGTCTTTCCAGTGATATATTTCTCATATGTAATTAAGTGTTCAACGGCCTTGTTACTGTTGATTTCCTTTACACTATCGTCTATATATCCAGACCTACATTCAGAAATTTACGTACACTTTGGTGGCAAGGGTTGTACAAGGTGAACTGGAAAAATATTTTCTCATCCCAATAAAGTAAACCATTGAAAGGATTGACACGGACAGTTACTCTCAAAAATGCAATAGTAGCCAATAATAAGCGAGCACTAACGTGTTTGTTTGAACGTTTGCAGTCTCAGCTCCTATTTTCGGTAACGATATATGCAAAATATTAGAGAAAAAACCTACAAAAACATTGGGCACATTCACAAATCTATGGTTTTCTTAGAGTTATCTAATGCTACTTTTCAGAACATTTTTAAAATAGAGTGTTTGATGTTCACTCCACCTAAGTACTAAAAGTATGAATTTACATCAGCATTATCAACCAATCGCCGCATTCACACAGAAATATCGATGTATTCTTTGTTCGTTTCCCTCCATTAGCATGAATCCAGCAGTTGACATAGGCCAGATAGAGGGATCGTTTGTCATGGGTATCGGATACTGGATGACGGAAGAGCTGAAATTTGATCCTCAGACGGGACAACTCCTGACCAACAGCACGTGGGTAAGAGTGTTTGAACTATTCTTCAATATTTATGGCAGTTTCTCATGACGTATTGCAACAGCGTTTGTTGTTTCCTTAAAGAAAGATCGCCATATTATTTAAAGTTGTGAACAACTGTTGTTTTCGCTTTATTCGCCATAATTCTAAACGCAAAAAGAAGGCCATATTGCATCGCATATTTATTATCGATGCTGATATTTTTCATACACACGTATTTTAAGTCTTTAGGAGAATGTTTTCACATATCATATGGCAGTACCGCAAATTAAGTTCTTAACCTTCTGAATTAGCTATAAAGTCAAAGACCGAGCTTGACCTTAGCTGTATCAGTAATAACCTCAAAAAATACCTAAATCAAAGTGATAGTTTGAAAATCCCATATATAAGTGATAACATCAAACACCCAGATATAAGTGATAACATGAAACACTTAGATATGGGTGATAACATGAAACACCCAATTATGAGTTATAACATGAAACACCCAGATTGTTGTTGTTCGTACGTCGAGTTGACGAGGACCGCTCTAGTCATTTGAGGGTTGAACTGGTGCGATTCTGTACGTGCGCTAGTGACTGATAAGGCCAATTCTTGCATGGAAGGTTCGTTTGCACAAGGAACAAGGGATAAGTGGGACATCTCCAGGTGGGTTGATGGCACGGGCTTTGCCTCTTCATCTTTGCAGCTTTTGTCCTGCTTGATTCACACAATTTGGAGCGTTTGTACAAACAAAAACGCCAAGGGGCTTGATCGCTTGCTGTTTCCTCCCAGGAGGCAGGGTTTATATTCAACGCTTCAATGCAGCTTTTATATTGTCTTTGAAGCGTTTCTTCTGACATCTTTGGGATAGCTGTCCTTGCAGTAGGTCGCTATAAAAGAGTCTGTTAGGCAGCCGGTGGTCTGGCATGTATACAAACATGTCCCGCCCAGCGTAGCTGGGACTGCATAAAAATGGTGTGGATGTTGGGGAGACCTGCTTGGGCTAGTACCTCAGTGTCTGGAACCTTGTCCTGCCACTTTATGTTGAGTATTTTCCTGATACTTGTGGTGTGAAAGTGGTCCAGCTTCCTATCGTGACGTTGGTATACCGTTCATGTTTCGCATGAGGAAATAGTGTGGGGAGCACAACTGTCCTGTAGACCTTTAGTTTGGTCTGGATGCTGATGCCTCTTCTATTCCAGACGTTGTTATACAGTCTGCCGAAAGTTGCGCTGGCTCTGGCAATGCGGAGGTTCACCCGGTCGTCAATAGCGATGCTCTGTGACAGTGCGCTGCAAAGGAAGCTGAAGTGGTTCACTACATTGAGTTTTGGGCTGTTGACGATGATGTTGGGCTCAACATAGTGCTTTCCATAGGCCATCTGATGCAGGACTTTAGTCTTCTAGGTACTGATAGTGAGACCGAAACTTGTACAGGCACTGGAGTACTTGCCAACGCTGTGTTGCAAGTCGGCTTCTGAGCCAGCGTTTAGGGCGCAGTCTTTAGCACACAAGAATTCCCTGATGGTGTCTGTCATACCCTTGGTTTTCGCTAGAAGCCTCCTGAGGTTGAACAGTTGCATCTGTATGGTACCTGATGACGACTCCAACATCTCTGTCTCTGAAAGCATCAATCAGCATGGCGGAGAACAATAAACTAAACAGTGTCGGAGCCAGAACTCAACTATTTTTGACGCCATTGATTACTGGGAATTGCTCAGATGTCCCTCCATTTTCCTGGATTCGTGCCTGCAATCCGTTATGGAACAGCTCGGGCATCTGTACTTGGCCATTATTTTCAACAAACCCTCTCTACTGACAGTATCAAAGGCCTTTGTCAAGTTGACGTAGATGGAAAAAAGGTCAGCGTTTTGCTCTTGATATTCCTCTTGTAGCTGCCTCGCAGCAAACTCCATATCAATGGTCCCACGTTCTTTACGGAATTTACATTAGCTTTGTGGATTCAGGAGTCCCTGGCCAAAGTGCGTAGTGAGGTGGTTCAGTAGGATTCTGGCGAATGTCTTTCTTACGATTGAGAGAAAGGATATACTCCGGTGATTGTCGCTGGCCTGCCGGTTACCTTTACACTTATACACGTGGATTATGGAAGCATCTTTGAATTCCTGGATGGATTGTCTCTTGCTGCCACATCAGTAAAAACAGTTGGTGAAGCTTTTCTGTCAGGGCTGTTCTTCTTTTCTTGTAGACTTCAGCTGGGATGGAGTCTGAACAAGGTGCTTTGCCACTAGAGAGCAGACGTATCGCATTCTGTGTCGCGAGCAAGGACGTTGTCAAAGTGTTCAGTCCATCGTTCAAGTCTCTTCTCCTTTTCAGTAATTAGTGTGTTCCCGTCTGCGCTGATAAAGGGTTATGATCCAGAGGATGGATCTCCATACTCTTCTTTCAGGACGTTGTAGAAGTTCTTCATATCATGCCTGTCTGCGTAGCATTGGATCTCCTAAGCTTTGTTGTTCAGCCATCTGACGAAGTTTCTGCTCTACAGTTCTGTGTATATTGTTGAACGCATCTTTCCTGGAGGTGGACTTGTGGTTGTTGAGGTAGGTTTGATGGAGGCGGAGTTTCTCATACAGCAACTGCTTGATCTCATCACAGTTCTCATCAAACCAGTATTGGTTCATTCTGGTTGATGGTCCTAGGATTTCAGAAGCTCTCTGAATGACACCCAGTAGATCTTCACATTCTGATTGTCCAGAGATGTGGATATCAGACTTTCTTCCAAGGCATCCACGAGAGACCATTTGGTACTGATGTGTTTCAGCTTGTTGATGTTTAGCCGTTAGGAGCATTCTTTCCCTGTGGGTGTCTTTTGGGCTGAATGCGAATGTTTAGCTTGGTGATGATGAGGCGAGGTCTGTCCAGCAGTCATCACCGCACAAGTCTTGGTCACACGTGCATTATGTTACAGTGACCCACTCCGTGCGTTGCTAGCACTCCATCCCAGATAACATGATCTAAGCCTACTCTTGCATTGAAGTCGCCAAGAATGACAAGTCTATCTGCCATTCGAACGTCAGCATTGACGGAGTGAAGATCCCATAGAACTTGTCCTTCACTTCATCCGGGTTGTTCACGGTTTTTGCGTAGCAACTGATGATGGAACGTTGCGCTCTTACAGACAAGAGGAGGAGTTTCAAGGTCATGAGTCTGTCGGTTACTCACTTGGTAGGTTCAGTCAATTTTTCAATCAGTGCTGTCTTTACTGCAATGCCGCTACCAGACTAACGGCGCTCCTTACTTTCTTGACCACTCCAAAATAAAGAGTATCCGGAGCCCATTTCACAGAGTTCGACTTCTCCTGCAAGCCGGGTCGCACTCAAGGCAGAAGTGTCCACGTTGTATCTGACGTGTTCCTTTCTTATAAGGGCGTTTCTCTTCTGCGGTCTTTCTGCGTCGTTTATGTCAAGTACGGTGCGCACATTCCATGCACCAACTGTGAGAGGAACAATTTCCATTTGTTTTTGTTTTGAACGCTGGAAAAGGGTCCACGCCAACTTAGGTAAGGTGGCTAAGGAGGTTTAGTGTGGGAATGCACTCTAAGCCGTATACGCTAATGTTTTCCGGGATGTGGCCGCTGCGCATAATACAGCTTCTTGGAGCCACAGGTGAGAGCTGAGTGCCAAGTGGGGACCAAAGACGGGCGAGCTACCCCTGAATGAGTACAACTGCTTTCCCCAACCAGAGTTGTTACCCTCCCAGAACACCCATACATCCTCCAAATAATGTGATAATCTAAAACACCAAGATATGTAATAAATTAAATACCCAAATATAAGTGTTAACCCGAAACACCCATATTTAAATGATAACATGAAACACACATTTTTAAATGATAACTTGAAACACCCAGGTATAATAGCTGTTGTACTGCGCTCCTCCCGAATGGAATTATGTAATTTCCAGATTTAGTCAGACAGGCCGGCGCTGAGTTTCAGTGGATTGGGAATACGTAACTGAAGGTTCAAATTTAATGTTCGGAATATGTAAATGAAGGTTCAGATTTAATGTATATTTTTATGCTTGTTTTACAGTTCCCAAAAGTGTTCTGTACATGCTTTTAATAAAACAAAATATCAAATCGTACTGAGTGGTTTTAAAGGAATTATATTCTGAATGACTATCGATAAGATTATGTAAGTAATCGTACTTTGTATCCCTCAAAGCTCCTTGTAGATAGATGATTGTAGTCACCAATGTATAGAAAATTGCACAATATTTCCGGAATTATTGTTTACTTATGTCATGTATTTAAACGGATAAATCTTTTTCTTGTAAGGAGCAATTATTCAACAGAGATAAAAAAATTGGTTGCTTGATCAATCTGGGATGGGTAAAGATTCACAAATGTTAATATGAATACCAGTCTGTGATCCGATTATATTGGACATAGATTAAGTGAAACAGTGACTCTTCATCGAATGAAGAATTTATATCGTAATTTAGAATTTCACTTTAATTTAAAAAATATTTATATGTAAGTGATCTTGTTTCCTTCTCTTTAAGCTATTTATTATTTTTAGATCTTTTCGCTGCTTAATAGCACAGCGTGCAATGTTAGTAAATAACTCTATCAATCATGTAAACGTGTCCGTGCAAGTAGCTGCCAAAGAAAAGTTCTTCCTTTTGATGATAAAAATAGATCCATAATGCGTGGCTGTCGTATAAAATATTAGTTACAACATACTAGACATAAGATGCTTAATGCTTTGTTATTTCTAAACAGGAATACAAGCCGCCACTAGGAAAGGACATCCCTGTGGACTTCCGGGTGAACCTTCTCAAGAATGCCCCCAACCCTCTTGGAGTGCTTAGATCCAAAGGTATTACTACATCATTCTCATCATCGCAAATGAATATATTTGTTCAACGGATTGGAACAAAATCCTCCCCCAATACAATTATATCAAGTCTGAATTATTTATTAAAACTACTGACTTAGGCTCCATTGCCCTTTTTCCCCAACTCAATTTTTAAGATTCTCTGAATTGAAGGAAAATTCATTAGTCTCTCTACCGAAGTTTTACATTTATACAATTATTCGAAACATATTATCAAAAATAAGTCGAACACCTAAAAGAAAATAAGTATTTTTCCTGTCAATTTCTCCTTATTAATAGGCCGAAAAAAAATAACGATTACATCGTCTCTATCCCATTATTTAATAGTACATAACAATGCTTCGTACCTAATTTGGTACACATACACACACACGTGCACACACACACACACTACTGTTACGAATAGGGGATGTTGCCAGTCTCTTTGTCTGTAAACAAAACCTGGGTTAGATATGATTCGGAATAGTACTTTACTAATATTTTATAACTTTACAATTCACTTGCCTGGTCTAGAGTTCCAACATTATGTGATCATTTTCTACAGACAAATCTGCTTTGGATATTCATTAGTTGATTCATAACGACACGACCGTGGGATCAACCTCCATGCATCTAATATCATTTTCAATGGGCAGAACACACCTTACCCTCTCCCGCCTCGAACCTGATCACCCCTTGCTTCTGAAAATGACCGCTATTGATTGCTGAAGTAAATGTTACGTATACAGGCTCTAAGAATATCAACTCATTCCTTAAATACATATTCTAAAGAAAGCGTTGTCATGGTGTTTGGAAATTTTGAGATTCTTATCATTTTTTTAAAAATCGTCCTGTTATTTGCTTAGCTAGTTATTCAAATATTGTACCTCGTAAATTATTTCAAATACGTCTCGTACAAAATCATTCGCTCCATCATTTACATTTCGTACAAAATCATTCGTTCCACCAGTTACATCTCTTACAAAATCATTCGCTCAATCATATATATGTCGTACAAAATCTTTCGCTCCTTCACATACATCTCGTACAAAATCATTCACTCCGTCATTTACATCTCGTGCAAAATCATTCGCTCCATCATTTACATCTCGTACTAAATAATTCGCTCCATCAGTTACATCTCGTACAAAATCATTGACCCAGTTATATACATCTCGTGCAAAACCATTCTCTCCGTCATTTCTCAAGGATTTGTTTTGATTATGCAAAGTACTACAATATTTAAAAAGTTCTTTCGGCGAAATACGTTCAGCACAAGTTACACTTTTCATCGTTTTGAGGACATTTCCAAAACATTTATGGGATTAGTCAAGCTAGATAACTCATGTGAACATTTCTTTATTGTGCTTTGAAAATTTGTAGTTCTTGCGCATTTATTGTAAATTTTCGTTTTGCTTTAAACATCAAAAATATTATTAGGTTATCTTATAGCAGGCATGTACAGCTACATCCAGGGTACAGGCTGCATAAGCAATTTTAATGCCACGCCTTATGATATAAATAACCGCATAAAACTGGGTAGCGAGCCAGATCCAGATGTCTGTCTTAAAGTTTTCCATAATATAAAGAACTGATCTACATAACGCATATAATTATACCAATGTTTGCTATTGAACAATGCTTAATTTGATTTGTTCTATAATCGATAAAATAAACTATATGAATTGTTTTTCTATGACGTCTCAATATGTGGCTATTCAAGGCATTTGAAATGTGAGTGAAACTTTCTTATACACTTCCAGTATCAAGAACAGTAGTATTGGATAAAGGCTATTTTCTTAATCTTCAAGAAATATAAGGGCATGTTGGGGATCCCGTTTTTACCTAAGTTTTGTATATTAAGTATTCAGTCTGTAATGGTGAATGGTGTGAATGCGATGCAAAATCAGGGGCTGACAAATCTGAAAGCAATGAAGCAGTAGTATCAAATAGATTAATACAGGCCATAGCACTACGTCCGTAAGGGAGGTGTGGGCAAACTTACCAATCCCATCCTCAAAATGCCTACTTTACCTGTTCTCGCTCCAGTTGCTTTACATAAAGATATGAAAACAATTACCACAGTATTGCTATTTTCCCCATAAAAATACTCATTTTATCATTATCACTATCAAAGTCAATATTTTTTCCAATCTTAATAATAATCGGATCCCCACTTTCCTACATTAAGATCTGACAGCGACCGCTTAGGAATCATGTTCTGATGGCCTACGTTATTACTACACTCGATAATTTGATCAACCCATCAGAGGAATCTTGTCGTTTTGGAGACTGAGCAGTACAGCTGAAGAGCATCAGTGTGTGCCTATCTATTTGATTCACTTTCATTTTTTTAAAAATTGTTTTCATTGGCTAACTTAAAGGTCACCAGAACATGACCCCTATGCGGTCGCTTTCAGATCTTCATCAAAGACAGTGGAGATTTGATTTTAATCACATTGTAATGGTTTCAAGACGAATTAACAATAAAAAGAGGTTTCGAAGCAATTCTGGCATTTAAATCTCCAGAAAGCGAAACATAATATCATTCGAATTTGTACCTGTGTATTTATTTATATATTTCTGTATTTCTTAAAGAAATAATAGTTGTTAACAATTTATGTGTAGAGTATTCCACCGGTGGCAAAACAAAAAGACCAATGAGGATATCTTTTTGAAGATAACAAGCAATTGTATTCAGTTAGCTGCAGGCGTAAATATTGTTTTGAATCTGTTAACTTGATCCTTTTTCAATTTTTTTTTATAGTAAATTGAAATCTCTCCTCTATTATGTCTGACGTTTTAATGGATTAACTTCATATATCAAAGAATACGTCTCTATGCCCTACTAAATTTAACTTATAAATATTGGTAGACCCTGTTTCTGATGAGTTAATTGATCGTATTTAGACATCAACTGACAAACGACCCTTGAGTATAAACACATTCCATGCCTGCATTTGTAATCCACCTTGTCCGTTCTAAGTGTTCATCTGTCCGTCTGTCTCCTTAGTCCTTGGGTTTGTTGAATGATATTATGTTCTATTGTTTTCTAAAAACCGCGCATTAATCCGAGTATGCATGAACATAATTTCAATGCATGACAAAATAGAAACATAAAACACATTTGATATTATTGCTGTTTTTTAATTACATTTAATCGATGTATATCATGTGAAAATAACAATGAGTAATCAATTTCTTTAATAAGGTTAACTTTAAAGTTTCATCAGTTCAAAATTGGAAAACATCTTATTGCAGACAACGATACAAGATTATGCCGTATGATACTGGGTACTGCTGTGTGTATGTCTGTGTGTCTGTTTGTGTGCGTGTTTGGATTTTTAACGTAGCTTTAACCATTTTGTCAGTCATATCGCTACCATGTATATCGTGTGGCAGATTATAGTGATATCTAGCACTGGGGCATCATGCCGCAGACATGTAGCTTCAAGTCCCATCCAGTCACATTACCCTGACTCCAGACCAACCAGTACTAACACTAACCTCTTAAAGCTGAGCGCTTAGAAGGTAGCTGTTAGTACCATTTTTATAAATATTGTGGCATGACTCGGTCGGGATTAGAACCCTTGACCACCTGCATCTGAGGCGGACGCTGTGTAAGCCACATGAGCGATCGGGTAAAGTTTTAACGCAGTGTGTAGTGTTAATATCACTAGTACAATGATACGCAAAATGGAAATCTTTTTGTGGAATAACGTGTGGACTGATGAATAAACCACTCCGATTGCTTACTGCAGGAGTTTTCATTGGCAATAGCATTATTGTTTGATTAAACATGGGCAGATTGGATGTGTTTGACAAAGTTTGAAGAAACCAGTTTGACAGACACATATCTAGTTGTTCTCGGCTTTGTGGTAGCTCTTGAAAGAGTTTGGATTTTTATAGCCAGTGATGCATATTGCCTGAGTATCAAAAAGCTCGACATGGCGTGTGTATGTCTGTCTCTCAAAATGTATATATCTGTTGTTATTGTGTTTGTTCAATTTTAAAACAACTCCATCAGGCAAAGTAGAAGACCATCAGTTCCTAGAGTGTGTACAGCATAACTGAGACGATGAGTGTGAGGTAACAAAAGGTTAGCTAATTAGGTAGACTACTCTGTCGCATGGATGAAAATATAAGATCTTTAGATCATTCCTGTCTCTACCGGCATATTTAGTATAATATATTTGAGATTCTCGCACATGTAGATGATTGTAGATTAAAACATTAAAATTTCAGCGGTTGGAGAACCGCCCATGTGCATGAGCTGCTCTGTATTGTTTGCTGCCAAGCATGCAGTAGAATCCGCAAGACAGGAAATCGGACAGTTGGACTACTTCCGCCTCGGTAAGTACAACACGAGCTTTTCAGATTTTTTTTCTTGTACAATCATAGTTTTATTTAAAGTCTTGTCATGATCGATTCCTTGCTGAGTTGCTACTAATTAAATTCAATGACAACAAGAGATATGGTCGAGTCTAGTGAGTTGCGAGCGAAATAATGGATTATACCTCTTGAATTTTTTTGTCCGTCTTATCTTATTAGGTACATCTCGTACAACAGTATATATGCACATTTAACATATTTTATATAAAACAAAAATGAAAAGATTATTTTATTGTTTCGAATATTGACTCATCTCCAGAACGAATAATTATTCTAGGTGCTATGGAGGTAATGTAAGTTTTGATATCAAATTGTTATTTACCAGATATCACTGTGCACCTGTGGGCTTTTATTTGGGATTTTTTGTTCTTTTTTTCTTTTTTATTTTTTATTTTACTGGAAAATCACTGAACATTAGCTGCGCAAAATATGCATATTTGACAGCAAGTCAAGTTGTTCTAGTAATAATTCAAGTCTCAACTCTTCAATGCTTGGCTAGGAGTTTCGAATAAATTGCGATAATTGTTAGCATCTGTAGACACTCAAACGTTGCTATACAACTTGCATTAGTGGCATTAATGATTTGATTGGTCTTAACTGTGGTCAAATCCAACCCAAACTTTGCTATCCCAACTGCATTTTTTGACATTCATGTTTTGATTATTTTGATCTACATGAAATTCAAGTACCATTCATTTGTCTTTAGTTCACACTGTGGAAAGCTAAACAAAATTGTTTGAGGTAAAATTACAGCTACGCGATGTTATGAGGCGCCGTAGTGGACGCAAGCTGGTCGAATCAGAACGTTGCGTTTGAAATTTTAATGTAATATGTCCAGAATTCCAGTTTCACCGTGTTGTATCAAAAACGATTGTCCTTAAAGTTGCATTTTCTAGGTCGAGATTTTAGAATGTATCTGTTGAATTAAACAGTAGTGGTTGAAAGTTATGTTTTCGATGTCGCGGTTTTAGATTGTTTCGTTTGAATTACACGGCAGTGGTTGAAATTTCAATGTCATACTTCGAGAATTCCTAATTTATGTGTTGGTCAAAGAGTTTACCTCAAAAGCTCAATTTCTTATGTTGAGTTTTTAGATAGTATCTGTTGAATTACACAGCGGTGGTTGGATATTTTATTGTGCTTGTCAGAATTGCTTTTTTTATGGTGAAATGATGTGTTGGTGTTAAAAGAAACAAATACACAATGTCAACTTTAGCAATTCAAAATAATATCCAGTATTAAGATACATCATTCGTGTATTTAGGTATGAGGCGACATTACATTTCATGCATTTACAGCTTAAAAGTTACAGGTCAAGAATTACTATGAATGTCTTTGCTAGGGGTCGCTCTCGTGCACGGACCGTGTTATTTTTAAACACGGAGGCTGCTTCTTGTTGGTGTGAAATTCTTCAGATGAAATTTAAATGCTCGCCATATGAAATAGAACTTTCATCACAAACATTTACATTCAGCGTGTGAATTCTCGACATATGATATTGAACTTTCAACTATCGATCTATAGTTCAAAATATGCACTGTAAAACGTCGACATAGGAAATAGAACTTTAAACCACCACTGTATAATTCAACACATAAAATCTAAAATCTCGATCTAGAAAATGGAACTTTAATGACATGAAATTTAATCCAACACATGATATTGGATTTATCCACATACCACATCAAAATTTCAACTGCAACTTTCTCATTGGACCAGCTTTTGTCCGCTACAGGGCCTCATACGATGTAGGATAGATTCTTTATAAAATATAATGATTTAATTCTAGGCTTAAAATACAGAAGGTCACAGAAGAGATTAAAAGCAATATAGTAATGCACACTTGCAATGCAACCAGTACACAATACATTCAAAGCATATTGCTTTAGCTGAAAGACACATTATAACGATTTGTCACACATTTTCCGTATCCTATAATAACATTTAACTGCAAAACTTTTTTTTTAAATTTTGCTTTCTGTTGAAATAGATGGACCTGCTACTACCGAATATTTACAAGATGCCTGTCTTGTGGACCCCTCACAGCTCCTCATCCAGTAAAACAAGGTCATGATATATATTGTAACAGCATATTGGCCTATTGTCTAAATGTAAAAAAAAAAACAATTATCTTTTTCATATCCTATATCTGATAGATATTTCGATTGATTAAATGATTGATTGTCAGAGAAATGGATAAGTAGATAGGTAACATGGTATGGTAAGAGTCTGGTGGTTTTTCGTGAACTTTTAATATTATCCACGAGCTAAATTTTATATTGGTTGGTAGTGTTAGTGATAAAGATTATAACTGCATTATTCAGTCTCTGCCGAAATTCAAAGATTATTGGGTTCTTACTGTTTTGCTTTCAGATGGTATCGATGAGTATGATTCTGTTCATGTTTATTCAGTGTAATTGCATTTGTAACATTTTAACAACAGATTTTGTTTAAATGTAATTATTATCCATGACAAATTTACCGTAATAACGAACTATTCCTATATTATTGATAACACATACACACAAACACAAACACACATGATTTATTAATTTATTAAGTTTGTATTTGCACCAAAACTCATAATCTTAAGTTTGCGAGTTCGATATCCTCCCAAGCCAGCCTATGTCTTCTTGCCGAGTCTGGTCCTTTTTCTTGGTATTATATTGCCAAATACAGTGCTCAGAGTGACGCATAAAACAATGAATCAGCTTTTTACAATTAATTTGTAGTGTTAAATCAATTAACTAACCAATAAAAAAATTCCACCTTCATTTTATGCTTATTCTCATTTTTATCTTCTTTGAACTCGGAGAATCATAATAAAACTCCATGTTAGAAAAGGCAATCTGCTTTGTACAACGAAATTGCTTTTTATAAAATAATAAACTTAGCGATGTTAAAATGATGCAAACGTCTGATTAGAAAATTTCAAAAATATTAATAGTTGAAAGCAATAATGTATGTTCTTTGCAATATTCAAGACAAGATTTTAAATCTGAATTTTATAAACTTAAATAAAGATACTTACAGTCGCATTTACTAGGCTTAAAATGAGCAGAATAAAAACAGTGCAGACCAGATACACAAAAACACGCGAGACTGATAGAACACATCATAAACGTTTAAACTTATTATTACCACCAAAATGATCGCTATTGATGGACTTAATTTAAAATATTAACATCACCCCAATCTTAAACGTTAAGTTTTCCAACAGCATGTCTGGCAAATAACTTTTACTCACCGAAAATTTGTGTTTACACTAAAATGAAACATTAAATATGAAAGTAACAATGCCTATAAAATGTTTGAGTTTACCATTTTTCGTTACTTTAATAAAATCATCTTCATATTCATACAGAAAAGATCCCAATCTATGAATAGTTTTGTAACAGAGACCCATCTGCGTTGAGATGATAACAATGGACGATAAGAAACAGTAGGAAATTCCAGAATTGAATTCGCTCACCTATTATTCTCACAAAAGTGTATTGTACAATTGACGTTTTGATTCAATTTGCAAAACTGTTACCTCTTAAAGAAAGCATTACAGAACAGAGAACCAGGCCAGAAATATTGAAGTACATTCACAGCGAACCAACAGAGAACCAGGCCAGAAATATTGAAGTACATTCTCAGCGAACCAAAAGAGAACCAGGCCAGAAATATTGAAGTACATTCACAGCGAACCATGAGTGGCAGACAAGTTTCTTTAGAGAATCTTGATATAACCTAGCACCAGTTCATATTGCGTCTAAGTAGAGTAGAAAATAAAATGCTAGTTTAATTTCTGTCGAAATATTTACTGACCGAAACTCTGTTTAAACAAAGGACTGTCCTCAAATGGCCAAAATAATGATGTACTCAAACAATAAGACACTACTATTGTATTCGTATACTTCCCGTTTGTTTGTAATCACCCCAACCTAAACCCCAACAATTTCAAAATCATACCGCATCTGGGATATAAAACAAATAGACAAAACTTACTCATATCATTCATAAATTTATAACTTCAAACCCGATTGTTGCCCTATGGTCCTAAACACTGTCAACTTGTTAGCGTTTGTAAATAATCGCGAGTTTCCTTAGTAATACGGTCGAAATATTTGCATCAGCTGGTCTGTTGTTAATCAACATGTGCAATGTTGTTCACCGCCTTAAATAATCTCAATAATTTAAGTATATTTTAGATTTACATCTTGCTGAAAACATGTACATATGAGTTTCTCATTTTATTCGTTAATTTAATTTAGACATTTAGATGCATTAAACCTAGACATTGCAAATATTGGACACATATATATTTATTTAATTTAGATTCTAGAAACAAGAAAATGACAGTGAACAGTATGCATGTCTGTTTATACTGAGAGTTTCCTTGAAACGAGAATAAGTTGAGAGTTTATCGACTCCCAGGTGACAGTCAGCTTAGAATTGTATAAATTGGTGAATGAAATGACTAAGTTTTATGTATTTGTTATATCTTTAATTCTTTTATTTTTAAAAATCGGTTGGCGAGTGTGACAAACTAGAGTCTTTCTGAACTTGAACAAATTGTTCAACTTGATACAATAAACTTTGATATAAAAATCGTAATGTTGCGAAAAAGAATATAAAAGGGAACTAATGCTGGATTGGAACGAGGAAGTCACAATGTCGGTTAAAGTTATGCCCCTTACACTGATGATCAAATACTCTCTCTCTCTCTCTCTCTCTCTCTCTCTCTCTCTCTCTCTCTCTCTCTCTCTCTCTCTCTCTCTCTCTCTCTCTCTCTCTCTCTCTCTCTCTCAGCACAGAAGAATCTTGAAATTTTAAGACGGTAGTGTACTTTGAAGTTATCAATGATGAGGTGCCATCAAGACAAAAGCAAAATACTAGAAAAAGCTAGCTCCAAACAACAAGAAAAAGTTTCTTAATATAGACAACCTGAACAAGCCTGCCCTATATATATATATATATATATATATATATATATATATATATATATATATATATATATATATATATATATATATATATATATATATATATATATATATATAAACAAAACTGGTAGATGTCTTCATTATCTTATAAAATATACAAGCTATAACTTTGCAGTAATAATGATTATCAAGACAAGATGACTTTTGTAATTTTTATTTCTTTGATGGATTTTGCCTTCTGCTATGTATTTGTTTTCAAAGGAAGATCAGAATGATGAGAAAGGTAATTATTCGAGGCAACCATTATGAAAGTCTAACGTCATATAAACGCCTTTCGTTATAGACCACATCATCATATCTGATTTTTCTCTTGCGCGTCCACTTTTCAATAAATTATAAGAATTCCTCACTCATGCCATTCTGTGGTCGAATTGCTGACGATTGCTGGCACTTTTTACACCAGAATAAGCACAAAGAAATCTGAGCCATAATATTTTTTAAATTAAAGTATGATGTGAAATGTCCATGTTGTTAACCTTTTCCGAATTTTTTATTTCGAAAATTTAATTTTGTTTTCATTCTAACCTTTCCCGAGGTTAAATTTTCGTTATTTTCCACTCGAATGAGATTCTCCGGAAAATGTTAAAAATACATGCAAAAATTCCCTTATTATTTTCGTAGCAAATTTCATGACTTACGATTAGAATGTAAAACTAAATCTTTAAATTGCTTTGCTGTGCGTTTAGAAAGTTTGTTAATCATCATCATCATTGTTGTAGTCGTCATCATCTTCATCATCAACCACCACTACATTTTATACACACATAATTCAATTTTGTTTTTTCTTGTTTACCTACCAACCTGGTCAATTTTATACAATCTAAAAGTAGAAATTATTTTTGTTGAATCATGACTGGATCATCTATAAAGACAGATTAACACGAGTTTGAAGTGTTGTTCATCTCAATTTCACATAATTAATGTAACCTATCTCGGGTTTTAAGTAATACCTACAAACTGGACCGACTTTTTAAAAAATGATATCCGAATGAAATATCAACCACCCAAGTCAACCTTTGTCACTACGGTAATACCCGAGCTGATGTCTTACTTTCAATTCATCGTAATTAAAATACATTTGAGAAAATGTTTAACCATGAAGTCTACACCCTTTCTCGCATTACATTTTTAATATGTACATAGTTTAATTCAAAGACTACAATGCTGAAAACGTGACAAAACACACATAATTCATAATATCTACAGGATGTAAAGCCTCATTGTGACACGTATTTATTTAAGAAGTATTTTTTCAAGGACACGATTTAAAAGCAGGTATATGTATAACGAAATAAAAAAGATGAGATTTTTAGGTATATTTTATGTATGTGCCTTTTGCTAAAAACTTTTGTTCTCCTGTTTCCTTACATTCCGTTATCAATATCAAGCTCAACCATCTATCTAAATGGTTGTCTGTGTTCTGTATATACACACAAATAGATAAATACTAACTATTTGACCGAATTGCTTCACTTTGAAGTAGAGATCGTTTGAAGGTGAGTGTGGTCTCATATTAACCTGCACCGGCTGTGGATTATCCACGAGAACGATAACGTATTAATTGATTAAATAATTAAATAGTTTGTTACTTTTTCAACATTTATCCTTTGCTTTTGTCAATGAGAATATGGACATAAGTATTAGCGTTAAACGGGCATCAAACGGTTCTAAAACGTGATGGAGAACTACACTAAAATGTGACAATAATGACTATGATTTAAATATTTTGATTTCAGTACTTCACTGGTATGAACCTGTAAATTGGTATTTGCTGTCTTAGTTTTGTTGCTTTAATGCTTTGTACTTTTACAGATTCCGATTTGTTGATTTAACAGCAGAACAAAGAGGGTGGGTGTGTGTCTTTTTTTCCTTCACCAATATGTATCTGTGACTCTAAAAAAAAACAACGCTTATGTTTTATGTGTAATTTAATGTATCTTTGCTTGCTAAAAATAGATAGGACGGAATAAAATTCATATAATTCAGTTTTTATGTACTTTATTCTTTTCACTGTTAGTATATGGGTGATAAACGCGTTAAACATTCAGTATGCATTACTGAAGTATATTTAAGTTCCCTTTGCGTTACCATACTGATATCAATATCTTTTCACATCACACAATATGTGTTAAAATAAGAGTTAGAATTCCCCATATTTTGTATGACCCTAATTACAACAATAAATTATTGCAAAATCTGTAATATATTTTAGGCGGAATTAAATGACTGTTTACTTAGTTAATATAGGTGAAAATTACCACTAGTCTTCCTATGTTACTGTCAACGATACCAATATTGTGTCACATGGATACATTAATGAAAGGTATACATTACTGTCAACAATGTTGCACGACCAAGCAAATTGAACTGTCGAGAAAAAATACTTCTACGTAAATGCTCATTTTAAATGAAGCTTATTGCTTTAAATAAGGTTAATTAGTTTCATATTTTGCCTAGCAACGAGTTGTATTAATTTCATGTTGAAATGAGCAAAACTGTAAAATTATAGTCATCACATGACCAATTATACTGAGTTTTTTAAAAGAAACCACGTGATGTCATTATATCTTTAGTGGCGTCATGAGATGATATTGTGTGTGTATAAAATGCAAAAAATACAAATAAAGTTTTGTTTTGTTTCTGTAAGCTAAATAACGCGGTATATAACGAGATCATGTTGGCGAGAGGTTTTTGTCTACTGCTTACAATTTATAGATCGTAACGATGGTATAATCACTATGAGCTGTAGTGCTCACAGTCGCAATATCAATAAGGAGTCGTTCACATATGACGTTACACATTGGGGGAGGGGGGGCAAAATATTGCAACGAAGTGTGATGAAGGGGAGAAGGTTTAAAGAAATGTGACTGCACAATAAATGAGTGTTTAACGCTTCTTTTAAAAATAATGTCAGAACAAAAAAGATTTTGTGACCTGCATCCTCAGTTCATTTTTAATCGCAATTGATAAAAATTCTCATGTGGACGACTTATATTATTATTATTGTTATCACAGATGAAATAATGGGTAGTTGTTATAATCTTTCACTGGTTTAAACTGTTGTATTATTTAAATCATGTTATTCTTTCTTTAACATAATGTAATACACACTTTAACAACAAAATAACCCAACTGCATGCCTACTGGTGATTAAACTTACGAGTTTAGAAAAGTAAAATAATAGGCTAACATGTTATCACCATCTTGACAACGGACACACGAGTTTAGTAAGTTGAAAGACGGTATTCGGTCCTCCGTAAACGTTTAATCTTTTAATATTTTTGTTCATAACAAAACAACAAATGTAATTAGCTGAGTGGCGTTAAGGTTGGGCCCTGTGTCGAATGTAATTAGATGAGTGGCGTCAAGGTTGGGCCTTGTGTCGAATGTAATTAGCTGAGTGGCGTTAAGGTTGGACCCTGTGTCGATCTGGGACGCTGTACAATAAGCGAATAAACATATCCATTTTATTGAAAACGTTTTTTTGACACCAATGAAGTGCTAAATTATAACTGGTCCAACTAGTACAAAGAGTCTTTGAAGCTTGATTACATAAAAATTGCAGTCAAACAAGACTGGGATGAGGTGAGAGAAGAACTTTGAGGACCGAGCCAGCGTACGGTACTAGTAACATTTATGCTATTGAAACCATTCAACGTAAGGTGTCCAGTGTTACATTAGATTTAATTTTCATGAATTTTTGGCAGCCCATAGCAATATGAAAGAAATAAATTATATCAGTCTTTATTTAACTCTTATGTGCTAGTATTTCCTACAAAACCTCAAAAGATGTGCCAAAATAAAGTGGAATAGTATCAAGAATGACACAGATTGGGCTGAAAAAGATATTCATATGTTGAACGATCTCAAGGCGACCTCTGTTACGAAAAGAATTTCACTTCTTAACGTTTGGACAAAACAAGAACCATCAGTTTCAAAATAAGTTTCTATTCAGGATAATTTAGAATCCAATGAACAACCGACTAATGTCTTGAATATCATTGCCTCTGAAACATTGTATTCTACAAGCCATTTGGCTACTCTTAGAAATGATACTGTTCAATTACATTTGAAGACTGAAATTGATGTGATAAATTCTGACCTCGTTGATTTGCATAATCGGCAGAAAGAATAATTGCTTTCTAATGATCAGAATTTGGATTAAAAGATAAACAAGAAAAGAAAAACTGAATTGGAAAAGAAACTAAAGAGGAAGACTGATGATCAAAGAAGATTACAGAAAGCAAGGAATTTAGAAAAAAGCAAAACTGATTGCTTTACTTGAAGATAATCATGAACTGAGCACAAAACTGAATATTAGGTCCATATGTGGTTACCAAAAAATTGAAGAGGAACAACCATTACTTTTGCAAACTATACTGGATATCGTAATGCAGTGATTATCAAACTTTTCGAAGCTGTGGACCCCGTAGCATATTGTGGTCAGATGACGGACCCCTATTAGCCTATCCAATAAATTTGGCCAATCGAAATTATTATTAGTTTATGCAATCCATGTAAGACATTAGTAAGTAATAACCATAAAATAGACTATAGTCAATATAGAATAGACAGCTCAGTTCTCAGTTGCTTTTATAATTATTGATGATATTGAAAACTTTGCAAATGTAACTTTTTATTCATTTTATGGACCTGTTCGCGGACCCCTTGGCAACATGCGACGAATCCAAAGGGGTCCGTGAACCACAGTTTGAAAACCCTTGTCGTAATATATGGTTCAGCTTCCCGTGAAAAAAGACATCTGGAAGTCTACAGAAGTATCGAAACTTTGGATAAATTAACAGAGCATTTAAAAAAGATGGCTTCAATATAAGTCGAAGTGGACTATATCTTCGTCCTCTCCCTAAGCGTAGTTCGTCGTCAGGAGGTAAGCGTCATGTAACCACTGTCCAAGTTAAATTGATTAAAGCGCAAAATGATTATCACATTAAACATAGTGATGGCCAGTTTTGCACAGCTAAAATAAGACATTTGGATGAACTCTCTTCCATGCTTGGACCAGATGAAGTTTGTTTTTATCAACCAGGACGATAAATGTCGGGTTCCATTTGGACTGGTCTCTGACAAGAAGCAGAGTCCACTGCTAATGACCGTTGAATATAAAGTAAGCATCCCTGACCATGACTGGGTAGTTGTTGCCTGGCAAAAGAATATACCCTCGGTGTATGCCGGCATTGAGATCGTCACAACGGTTTTGGAAACAGAGACGCTGTTGGCTTTTTCGGCCTAATGTTTATAGCCATCGGATCTGGAAAACACACCGCATCAACAACACTCAGCCGTGTATTTGACTTTAAAAAGCTGCTGTGTCTGACAGAGTTCGAAACAATAACCAGGACTGGTATTGATAACTTGGCTAAGCCGATTCTCGTGTTTGCTGTTGATGGCAGGCCTGATGAAAACCCACGATATCAAAAAGTTGTTAGGTTGCCATCCACCATTTTTTGAAATATGATCTTGACTCTGTTTTCGTTGAAACAAATGCTCCTGGACGAAGTGGCTTAAAACAGAGTGTATAGAAAGATGGCGCCACTGAGCAGGAAATTGAGTGTATTAATATTACCTCATGACAACTATGGCAGCCACTTAGACGAACGAGGTAAGACAATTTGACGTTGAACTAGAGAAGCAAATCTTTGAATTTGCCAGAAAAAGACCTTGGATGAAATATTTTCACAGTTTACTATAGACATGGAACTGGATATATTGTGTAGAGATAAAAACTGGTGTGACACCCGTGTCTGTTCAAACCATTTCTTGCTTCAGATTGCGAAGTGTGACATGTGCTGTTTGAAAGCATGAAGCGCGTACTTCAGCGTGATAAATGACAGATTTATTCCCCCTCCTCTACCCCTTGTTCAAAGATGTGAAGGACAAAAAGTTCATGAACGAGCAACAGATGGAGCATTCCGCAAATTTCCATCCTTGTTTGCAGCTCAAAGTCTCAAAACGGAAGACATTCTACTTCAGTCAGCAACCACATTTTGGACAATTCATTACGAACTTTATTGCCCTTCATTTCAATTTGTGCTGAATGAGATGAAAGACATGCAAGATGGATTGGATTGGATGGAAGTGTGGATTGGATTGGATGGAAGTGTGGATTTATTGGATGGAAGTGTGGATTGGATTGGATGGAAGTGTTGATTGGAATTGATGGAAGTGTGGATTGGATTGGATGGAAGTGTGCATTGGATTGGACGGAAGTGTGGATTGGATTGGATGGAAGTGTGGATTGGATTGGATGGAAGTGTGGATTGGATTGCATGGAAATGTGCATTGGATTGGATGGAAGTGTGCATTGGATTGGATGGAAGTGTGGATTGGATTGGATGGAAGTGTGGATTGGATTGGACGGAAGTGTGGATTGGATTGGATGGAAGTGTGGATTGGATTGGATGGAAGTGTGCATTGGATTGGACGGAAGTGTGGATTGGATTGGATGGAAGTGTGCATTGGATTGGATGGAAGTGTGGATTGGATTGGATGGAAGTGTGCATTGGATTGGATGGAAGTGTTGACTGGAATGACGAGGATGAGCTTTTATTGGAGGGGATATCCCTTCCAATAAATAATCTTAATCTAGAAACAAATGAATGTCTTGTTCGTTCAATTTAGGTGTATCTTACTTTGCCTTGATCTAATTGATAACTATGATAACCATGAAGAGAAGTAGTTAATCAATTAAAACCTTTTAATTTTTTTTAAAATTTTATTTTGAAACTTAAATGCTGGTAAGAATAAAGTGATTGATATGTTTAATCTACATTTCATTTTGTGTTTTGTTTAAAATTAATTAAATGTTTTAAAAATAATTTTATAAACTTTTAACTAGCCAAACAGTCCTTGTAAAGGCCTGATTAATTAAACACTATTTTTCATAGAAGATTGTTGTTTTGTCTGTATAGTTAACTGATTCATATTACATTTACTTTTCAGTATTTCAAAAAATTGAGGTAAAAGGGGGAGAGGGTAAGAGATTTGTGACGTCACATAGAGAGGGTCTGAGTTTGTGTGACGACGGGGGCTAGGGGGTCAATAAAATGGCAAAAATTGTGTGACGTCACATGTGGACGACAACTAATACATCCGACTCTACAACACTACACTAGAGACACACACATACAGGATAAAAACAACAAAAAAAAATTAAAATTGCCTTTGACTAAATGTTTAGTCATTGGCCGAAAGGTGTATGAATACAGACAAAAATGTTCGAAATTTACTTATTTGGATTGGTGTGTGTGTGTGTGTGTGTGTGTGTTTTCACCTAAAACCCAACAGGCAACTCAGCACTTTATAATATTTAATATGTTCAGCTCGTCAACCGCTATCAATATTTTACGCTGATTCTAATTCGAAATTTAAAGCTCTCCGTGTCTAAACGCCTATATTTTCTAATAATTTACGCCTTTATTACTCGATGAAAAGAAAACTGATTTTATCATTCACTCCCATGTCAAAATCTTTTTTCACTTGGCCTTGCAATGTCTAGCGAAACGCCAACTCATATAAGTATCCCACAGCGTTTCACTGATTTGAAGAGAGTGTAAAAGAATTTTACCTGCTCCCCGTGGTTTAGCCTGTCAACATTTATGACAAACTGTCATATACCTCTGTAATATATTTTATATACCCATTATTTAAACTCTCTGGAAAACAGTTTCGTTTATTCCCAAGCATCTCGCATAACTCATGTTTCCATTTTTTTGTGCTCTTTCACATTATAAAGCAAATTATTTATATATCTATATATATATATATATATATATATATATATATATATATATATATATATATATATATATATATATATATATATATATATATATTCTTGTCTCTTACTTTGTATCTGTCAATTTATATCTGTATTTCTGGTATATTTATTTACCGATTTGCTCCTCCGACAGTTCATCCATCCATCCATATCTCCGCAGTGACTATAAAAAGCGCTTCTAGTGTGTCACCGTGAATTCTTCCGTGGTGAAACCATGGGCGAATGTGTGTGTGTGTGTGTGTGTGTGTGTGTGTGTGTGTGTGTTTGTGAGTGTGTGTGTGTGTGATTCTCTAACTTTTAAGTTTCATACCTTCCAAATATGTCAATTATATCTCATTTGTTTTTTTTTGTGAAAGACTTAAAATATTTCCCAAAAAGTTTAATTGTGACGTTGTTTGTGCTCTTTGAAGTGTTTATGTGCAAGCGAGAGAGAGAGAGAGAGAGAGAGAGAGAGAGAGAGAGAGAGAGAGAGAGAGAGAGAGAGAGATGTACAGAATACTTCCTTTATTTCGAATAAATAATTTTTCTCAACTGTGCCTTTAATGTTCCTTCCTAAGAACGTTTAATTTTTCAAAGGGGTGGGTGAGATTGGAAAAGAGTAAACGTGCAGTTAGTTTCATTATATAGAAATATAAATGCTATTTGTTCACAGAATAACGAAATACCAGTTTGCCAGAAGTCTTTTGTACCTGAGTCGTTTTGATTTACAAGTGGCCTAATGATATCTTTGTTCAGATGGAAGTCACTTTTCTCTTGTGCCGAAAATAAGGCCTTGTGTATTGACACTTGGGTGTGCCGTAATTAATCAATGAGACTACAAGGGAAATTGTTTTCTTTCTATCATATATCAAACCTTTGGCATTTGAAAAATGTAGCGGATTTTTATTTAAAACGCGTCAATTTACGGTTCTTTTTAGTTAAATGTTGTCGTTTTGGTTTCGAAATCTCTTTGATCTTGTATTTCATATAATGGTGAAACCATACTAATTTTGATGAGCCTCTTCGATGGAATTTGACCCTAGCTACATGTAGGAGAGATTGAACGGCAAGAGAAAGGTTCTAAAAAGGATTTGACTTCCATATACTAACAAATACCTGACAGAAAAGTCGTTTGTATTTGTGTTCACATTCTCCTCATTATTTACTTATAATATATGGGTAGTGTAGTGTAGTTTTGGAAACTGTTTAATACCCTCTTGCAATGCACACCTAGTGTCTAAATGATGAGTACCCCATACAATGCACATCTAGTGTCTAAAAGTGAACAACCTCATACAATGCACACCTGGTTTCTAATGTTGAACACTCTCATACAATGCATATTTAGTGTCTAAATGATGAACACTTTCATACAATGGATACCTAGTATCTACTGTCTGACGAACACTCTCATAGAATGCACATTTAATGTCTAATTGTGAACAACATCATACAATGCATATCTAATGTCTAAACGATGAACATCATCATTCAATGTACATCTAGTGTCTAAATGAAAAATACTATCAGACAATACACATTTAGTTTATAGCTGTGAACATAATGCACATCCAGTGTCTAAATGACGAACACCCTCATACAATGCACATTTAGTGTCTAAATGATGAACATACTCACAAAATACACATTTTGTGTCTAATTGTGAACACCATCATACAATGTGCATTTAGTGATCTAATTGTGAACACCATCATACAATGTATATCTAATGTTTAAAGGATGAACATCCTCAATCAATGCACATCTAGTGTCTAAATAAAAATAGCATCATAGAATACACATTTAGTTTATAACTGTGAACATAATGCACTCGAGTGTCTAAATGTCGAACACCCTCATAAGATGCACATTTAGTGTCTAAATGATGAACATACTCATAAGATTAACATTTAGTGTCTAATTGTGAACACCATCATACAATGCATATGTAGTGTCTAATTGTGAACTCCATCATACAATGAACATCAAGTGTCTAAATGATGATCACCCTCATATAATGAACATCAAGTGTCTAAATGATAAACACCCTCATGCAATATACAATGCATATCTAGTGTCTAAATAAAAACTACCACCATACAATACACATTTAGCGTATAATTGTGAACATCTTCATACAATACACATCTAGTGTCTAAATGAGGAACATCCTCATATAATACACATCTAGTGTATAATGATGAACGAATCTCTTTTGTAAATGAGTCATTATTAAACAAAAGTATAAATCAAGCACTTTTCTAAACAAGGGAAGCAAATATATTAAAGAATCCTTTCAATATGATGCTTTATACATTTGTTTAAGTGAGGTGTGGATACAAGGCAGGGGGTGAACAGCCGACCCCAACCCCAAAACCAGTGCAAAGTAACCAGAAGTTTTCTTTGCGTGTGTTTTATTTACAACTGGATGGCTAAATATCGAATATCACTTCATTGCCATTATGAACGTAAAGTCCAATATGATAATGCCAATAAATTCAATAACAGTGTTACAATAGGTAGCACACCGAATCTCAGGCAGAAAAGCCTTGATTGATATGAGACACAGTGTGTGTGTGTCTGTGTGTGCGATGTTTCGCGTAACTTTAACAAGTTCAGTCATATCGCTACGATATCTGATGTGTGGAAGTCTATAGCAAGGTCTAGCACTGAAGCATCATGTCCCACCCAGTCACATTATCCTGACACCAGGCCAACCAGTCCTAACACTAACCTCTTAATTCTGAGCACCAAGACAGTACAGGGGACCATTTCAGGTGCTATGTGGACAGTTCAGGGGACCATTTCAGGTACTATGTGGACTGTACAGGGGACCATTCCAGGTGGTGTAGTACCTTATAGACATCCATTGCATGCAGACTTATCTCCATATATCACGACATTAGGACAATTTGATAACATTATATTACGATGGGCCTAAACGAGAGACTGAAGTTGTTTCGGTTCAACTTTCCCTCACTTAAAATTAAACTCACGCACTAGCCACTACATAATTCCCACCATCACCAGATACTTTCAAGTCCTGTAGTGATTACCTAGTGGTGGAAGCAGTAGGGTATGATTTAAGAGAATATATGTTGAACTTTGGACCGGAATAAGGAAATTCCAAAGAGCGGCTCTTAGTGAAATTTGCCTACCCGACAAAGGACACTGCACTAAAGTATGAGACGGCTACACCTTCTTTTGGAGTGGTCGAAGTATAAAATGAGCGACATAAAGCTGGTGTTGGATTCACATCAAATCACATATAGTGAAGAAGGTCAAGAAGGACGTGAACAAGAGGCAACCATTGTCTTGAAAAAAGACATGCAGCTATCATCAGCAATTAAGCACCAATCATAACTAACCAAGATGAAATCAAGAAGAAGTGTTTGGAAGACCTGGAGTCTGTTAGTTATTGTTGAAGTGACATTGCCGTAGAGAGCGATCACGGCCTTGGAGTCAGAAACACCCGGGACTCTCTTAGTTCTTGTTTACATGCCCTTACCCAGTGACATATTCCCGTCCCCTCCCTTGTTGGCCCTGAAGGCAGATATGTTCGTCATCTTTCATATCTTAAATTATAGATTTGATGAAGATCAACGGCTAAAATCGCACTTGCAAATGCAGCAAAATAGACTCCTCGTCCTGAGGATATGCGTAAAACACGGCTTTCTATTTACCAACATAGCCTTCATCCTGAAAAAACACAGAAGTCTTTGATGTACCCATGCTCCAAGCACATACACCTCACTGACAACATTATCGTCAGAAGAAGAAACAGGCAGGATATCCAAATGAATTAGTCATGAGAGGTGAAGAACACGTGATGTGATGTGATGTGATTATAATTTTTAACGTAGCTTTAACAATATTTCAGTCATATCGCTACGATGTCTGCAGTGTGACAGTTTATAGTTATTATCTAGCACTGGGGCATCATGCCGCAGACATATAGCATGATGTCCCATCCAGTCACATTATCCTGACACCAGGCCGAGCAGTCTTAACACTAACCTGTTAATGCTGAGCGCCAAGCGAGGACGCTGTTAGTACCATCTTTGTAAGTCTTTGGTATGACTCGACTGGGGATCGAACCGACGTGCTTGAACACAGGTACTTAATCTTCAAGTTCAATGCTCTGATTACTCATATTAGACGACCACAAAAGATTAATGTCTTCTAATTGAAACAGGAGTACGTGAAAAATAGCCGTAAGTTGAAGAACTGTGCTGCCGTCTGGAAACAATTCACGTGAACCCCGAGAACACCCAAAAACTGGGATTCATTTATAGACCGTATATATAACACCTGAAATGCCTCCCTGTACTGTCCACATAGCCACATAGCACCCGAAATGGTCCTCTGCACTGGCCATATAGCCACATAACACCTGAAATGGTCCTCTATACTGTCCACATAGCCACATAGCACCTGAAATGGTCCCCTCTACTGTCCACATGGTTCCTGAAATGGTCCCCTGTACTGTCCACATAGCACCTGAAATGGTCCCCTGTACTGTCCACATAGCCACATAGCACCTGAAATGGTCCCCTCTACTGTCCACATGGTTCCTGAAATGGTCCCCTGTACTGTCCACATTGCTCTTTCCATCTGCTTCACAGTCCGGGACTGGGTGGAGAACATATCTGCACTCTGGGTAAACATTCAAAATAACTGTGTACCATTCATAGGAGACGTAGGCTAACTTGACCCAAATTACGAAAATACCACCACCACCACCAATAAGACTAAAACCAATAGTAAGATTTCACAATAATACTATCATTACCAATACTAATCTCACACTGAGATGAACCGTTCATCATCAAAACTGAAATCAGCGCCATTTGCGCAACATTCAATGAGTCCATTGTCATCATCACTATATTTTATAAATATTTGGCAAAAATCTTACATGAATGTGTCATATTACGCAAATAAAAGACTCAATTTCAAGTAAATATAGTGGATTTCTCTCTCTCTCTCTCTCTCTCTCTCTCTCTCTCTCTCTCTCTCTCTCTCTATATATATATATATATATATAGATATATATATATATATATATATATATATATATATATATATATATATATATATAGAATATATATGTTCAGCTTGTAACAGACACGTAATCTCGTAGAAAGATTTAATTATTATTATTATTATTATTATTATTATTATTATCATTATTATTATTATTATTGTTATTATTATTATTATTATTATTATTATTATTATTATTATTATTATTATTATTATTAGTATTATTATTATTATTATTATTATTATTATTATTATTATTATTATTATTATTATTATTATTATTAGATATAATAGCTAGCTGATATGTTGAAGAAACAGTTTGAAAACTTTCCATTTCTGCATTTTCGGAATGCTGAGCCGATTTGATAAATACAGAGATATAGTTTTTGTCGAACGAGCTTTAGTGATAAGGTTTAACACAACGGATATTGTGTATAGGTCTTGGCTTCTCTTTCTAAACAGACCTATATGAATGTTTCGGTAATTTGATGTTTTAATGTTCAAACTATCGGAGGTGACAAAGTGCAAAGAAAAATAGCTTTTTTTCGTACGATCTCTCGTTCTATACTCTGTGTGTGCTTCTAAATGAAATAACTAATCGATGTTCAGTTGTTTCTGTCAATGGTGGCTTGACCTATTCACTTCTGCTCATTTTCTTTATATAAAATATTTATTTATTCATTCTCAGTCGTTCCTGTGATTTTTTTGGGCAGGTTCATAAAAATAATCCTCTAACCTATGAGAAAGGAAAATAAGAAACGAAAAGAAGTTACATTTGCAAATTTTTCAAATTGAAAGACGCTGTATGTAGATGTACTGGTGATATAAATTTATGACGCAACTGTAATTCAAAAAGTCTGAAAACACATCATATTACGTCATTTTTATATTGTATTCAATTTGTAAAATTAGTATTCTATATCTCTTTACGTTTCGTTCACTTGAATTGAGTTTTTCCATTAGATGTGTAGAGACCTATCCATAACACAATTTAATGGAAATGTTATTTATGAAGAAAAGTGATTTATGACGTATTATTAATTATAGGCACGTATTTTAAGCCGATGTCAATGTTAACCATATACAAGTTTAGGTTCCTGTAACTCCATAACTTTTTCAAGTTCTTGGATATACTAAGTTATAAACAGTAACATAGCACGACACGGTATTATTCTAAATTATATTATTCCTGTCTGCATTGCCTACGGTTATCACATTAATTTCTTGCATATTTTTCTTACTTTACTAACTCTGTCTTGCTTTGTAACTTTTAACGAGGCTAACCGATTATGCTTTCATTAAGTAATAACTAGGTCATATAAAACCTTTAGCATAAGTTGTGGGACAGTTTGTGGAAGGATTTACATTAAAATAAAATGACCATGTTGTCTAACGCATCTGCGAGGATAATGAATTCAATAAAGGTTTTATTTTCTGTTCAGACTTTCTTCTTAATACTGGTAAATTTCATGGTCTGCAGGTTTATTGGAAAAAAATAAAAAAAATGTAACTGGCTATCTTTGAGAATAGAATAGTATGTAATTACTGGTTATCTTTGAGAATAGAATAGTATGTAATTACTGGTTATCTTTGAGAATAGAATAGTATGTAATTACTGGGTATCTTTGAGAATAGAATAGTATGTAATTACAGTCGATAGGTGACTGAGAAGACAATGTCTTGTTTATCAAGTCAGTTAAGCATCCTCCTAAGATATCTACTGAAAACATGTCGGAAGCTGGTTTTATTTCGTCTGATTCTAGATGTACTTGAATGACAACTATTTTCATCAAAGTTCATCGTCTGCAATCTGCTTAAAACAAAATATTATCAGACCTATCTTAAATGGAGATACGACTGGTTCACATCAGTGGTTATGTTCTCGTGAACTTTTCTGCGCCGATCTGGTTGCACCTTTCAAGAATAAAAAAAAAATCAAAGAAAACTTTTGGCGCACGTTTTCTCCAAAACAAAATGGTCGTAATTGACCGAAAAATAATAAAGCCTAAAATTGGTTGGATCTGGTTATGTAATGCGATAATCAATTTACATTATGGAAATTAACGAATTCCTAAACCATTTCTGTTGATGCATACTTAAAAAATCTTCATGTATTTTCTGTGGAGATGTTATTTTCATCAGATTGGCTGCAGATTACACTACAGTCATCCGATATTTAAAAAGTTGGTGTCGGATTGTTTTTTCTTTTATCTTCATACCCCAGCCATTCTATAGCAGAATAGTAGTAGTAAACCAGAAGGGTTGTGAGGGCTATCAGGGTTGCAACAGAGTGTGTTTTTCTACAGAAAATCAACACTAAAATCATGCTATTAACGTCTGCTAAAAATAAGACTGTACATAACTTTACATGCAATACTGCAATCGGATTAGCAGCCTTTTATCTGTCAGCATTCCAAATAATGAAATGATCTTATAGCAGTTCTTTCAGAACTATTAGCAAGCTTTCTTCAATTTATGCAAATAATGTATGTCACACAAACTCTACGCTGAAAATGGTAGCGAATAGCAGGGCATTAGGAGCACTCCATACTGGACATCTGCATGACATAGCACAAACTGAACAGTATTTAGCACGGTTTTAGCAACTCTGTATGGTCGTCTGCATGACATAACATGAATTATATTGTACAGTTGCTTAATCTATCAATATTTCTGAAATGTTACTTTGCAACTATAATCTTTGATATGTCATTCCATTAGCTTTGCGCTTAGCCTATTGTACCCTGACCAGAACTTGCCACAGTTCATTAGCTTTGCCCTTTGCCTTAAGTACACTGACCACAACTTATCACAGTTCATTAGCTTTGCACTTTGCCTGCAGTACAATGACCATAACTTGTCACAGTCCATTAACTTTGCAATTAGCCTACAGAACCCTGAGCAGAACTTGTTACAGTCCATTAGCTTTGCACTTTGCCTATAGTAACTTGACCACAACTTGTCTCAGTCTATTAGCTATGCACTTTGCCTGCAATACACTGACCTAAACTTATCACCGTCCAATACCTTTGCACTTTGCCTGCAGTACACTGACTAGAACTTGCTACAGTCCATTAGCTGTGCACTTTGGCTGCAGTACACTGACTAACACTTGTCACAGTTCATTAGCTTTGCACTTTGCCTGCAATACACTGACCTAAACTTGTCACCGTCTATTACCTTTGCACTTTGCCTGCAGTACACTGACCAACACTTGTCACAGTCCATTAGCTGTGCACTTTGCCTGCAGTACACTGCCCAGAACTTGTCACAGTTCATTACCTCTGCACTTTGCCTATAGTACCCTGACAATAACTTGTCAAAGTTCATTAACTTTGCACTTTGCCTACAGTACCCTGACCAGAACTTGTCACAGTTCATTAGCTTTGCACATTGCCTATGGTACCCTGACCACAACTTGTCACAGTTCATTAACTTTGCACTTTGCCTACAGTGCCTCGACCAGAAATTGTCACAGTTCATTAACCTTGCACTTTGTTTACAGTTCCCTGACCAGAATTTGTTACAGTCCATTAGCCTTGCACTTTGCCTATAGTAATATGACCTTAACTTGTCACAGTCTATTAGCTTTGCACATTTGCCTGCAGTAAATTGACCACAACTTGCCACAGTTCATTAGCTTTGCACTTTCTGCAGTACACTGACCACAATTTGTCACAGTTCATTGACCTCAACGGATCATTACGTTTATAAGAGCCTATCATATTCAACGGATCATTAAGATGGCTGCAAATACAATCTTGGGACAGTTCTTATTACATTTTTCAGGCTAACCAACAAAGTTTATTACAGTTAATATCTTATTAAAATGTGATATCTTACTAAAATGTTAAAAACATATTAAAGTTTCTACACTTCACTATGGGGATATCACACTATAAAATATTAAAAAGCATATACAATTTTCTATACTTCAATCTGGGATATGAGACTAAAATGTTAATTACATATTTATAGGTTAATGCATTTCTATGGAATTATAAGAACGAGTTTTTAGGATGGCTATACTGCACGATCTTGGGAGTGCAGTATATCCGTCCGCAAAACGAGTTCATATTTTCAGATACAAATACAGTAACCTTTTAATTATATGCTCATTTTCTTATTCATCCCAAGGCTTAAATATATAAACAAAAGTACACTACAAAACTAAATGTATGCCGTATTCCAAACTAAATGCATAAGCGTAGATGCATCATAACACAACAGCATTATTAATGAGCGCATTACACCGCCCAGATAAATTTGAACTTGGTCGCGCGCTAGACTAAGTTTCGAAAGAAAATGGCTTTTGGTCTATTTAAAATTGAAACTTGGAGTAATATTGTTAGAGAATACGCATTACAACAACTTTCCATTTGATCTTGAATGAATACGTTTTGGTAAATTTGTTGATTCAACGCAGTCTTGTGATTATGGTCTGGAATTATCTACATAAAGTAACTTGCATCGGATTCCAGCAGCGTCTGCTAATTTAATCGTAATGAAGTGTGTTGACATCGGCATGCGTGTTTATGTTCTGTCATTGAATGATTCAGATCACAATGTGGGAAAATTATGAAGCCTTTCAATTGCAATTATCGAAAAGATGCTGTGGAATTTAATGTTTATTTCATTTGAATGTAGTAAGGAGGATGTAACTGCACTTGGAATATAAAACTCGAAATTCAGTAGCAGCAGTGAGGGTGAACCCTACAAAGTTGTAGTGACCTTATGTATATAAACTAAAGGTTCCTACGAGGCTGAAATCTCTAATTGAGCAAGATTATTTTCGTCTCTTTTTTTCACGTGCTGGTTACATGAGTTGGTAGTTCATTATCAATAATGAGTATTGGAAAACCTCATTCAACTAAATTAACTCGAGAGCGACTAGAGGCAATTACAAAATATTTACCTGGTACTGATCTTGTTAAGCAAAAACTATAATAATGTCAGGGGTCTCAAATGGAATTTACAGAAGTTACAGAAGAATTATTTAAACCGATTGATGAACCAACAAACAAAATTGTTACAGCAACTGAGACAACACAAACAACTCTTGCAACATTGCCTGTTGATATTGCCGACCTTATTCAAGAGATTCAACCAGCTGATGCTCAGCATAAAGGTGCTGAAGCACCAACCCCTAAACAAAAGACTCCTGCAATAAATACTGTTGAACTGTTAAATAAATTTAATGAAAATACTGGTAAAGTAAGTAATAATAATATTAAGAACCTACAACAATTGGTTCAATTTGCTGTGGATAGTTTTTCTCAAGGCGATAAATTAATGAAACATAACATGAATACATTAAAGATATTAAAACCCGTGAACAGTGGCACAAAGTATTGTATCGTATACGTATGTATGTTGAATAGGCTAGAGCTGATGATTCATTATGTTAGGAAAATTAATAATTTTATCCAATCAAGAAGAGATGAGAAAACAAGTGAAAAACCAGCAAAGACGAAAACAAGAGAACAAAAACCTCCAAACCAAAAAGCACCAAAATCCTTTGAACAATCACTTCGTGATTATCCAGAATCACCAAAAACACCATCCAAAACAAAGTAAAAAAGCACCATCGAAACCAAGTAAAGAGGAAAATGAAGAATAATTTCAAGACGCTCTCGGCGCAACTGGAAGTGGTCTAGGAAGTGGTCTTATTATCTGCCCCAATAATGTCCTTACTGATGTTGCTCGAATAGAAATTCACATTGGAGGAAAACGAGCTGGTAATATTTCATCAGAAAACATTAATGAAGGAGCTGATATTTGCAAACGATTATTCACAGGCGGTATCACGGATATTGTATATCGGTCCCTCATTAATGAAATCGCTGATGACTACCACAGTGATTAGATACAATTAGTGATAAAGTCACTTAATAATAAAATGATCGTGCATGGTACTCAACGTGAACCTACCATAGTCAGATTAATAAACTCTCGATTACCAGTATACAATACAACATAAGGAGATGGATTAGGTGATATTGTTCAGGGTATACTTAGAAGGATAGCCCCAAAAGCAATACCGATTGCAAAGCAGCTAGGAATGAAAGTTATTGATGTTGATCGTGAAATAGTTATAGGCGCTGTTGGTAATATTGCTGGCAAAGCATTATCAGCAATCAAAGATAGGGTAGCAAGATTAATACGAGGATCGCAAGAGGTCCAACCTCAACCTGTGAAGTTGGTCAGAACTGAAGCAGTGCCAACAAGTGTAAGTAAAATAATAAATCAAGCCGCTAATAAAAACTAGTGGAGTTGGGTGATATACCAATGTCGGATAAGGTAAAAAATATAACCGCTAATCTGATAGCAGGATGTGGTCTCACTTCCCGAAGTGGTCTTCGTGTTAGACGAAGATGATAATAATAAAGATGTTCAAGCGTATTTTTGATCCCGTGTTTGCCATGGACGCACCAGTTCTCAAAAAGGAGTCTGTGCACAATTATCAGTATTATTTTTATGACGAATGACAGCCAAATTAGCGTAGACGAATCGAACTTCAGGTTCAGGATACAAGTAGATATTTCTTACCTGCTGAAACATTTATTAAAGTGGAAGGTGAAAGTTTGAAAACGGATAATACTGAATATTAGTGTTGGGTTTGTTAATAATGGTATTATGGCGTTATTTGAAAGCGCTACGTACATGATTAACAGAAAAATATTGAATCAATTCAGAACGACGTCGACGATGCCACAATACTTGACCTTGCAAGATACAGCGACGATTACTCAAGATCAGCTGGTCCTTCAATGATGTTTATGAAAGATACTTCCAATTCTCCAGAGTACCAACAATTTGAAATAGGACGACCAAGAAAGTTTGCTAGAAACGCCGATGCGGATTAGAAAGAGTGATTATTAATGTAGATGCAGATTTCAAATAAGAATTTAGATCACGTCGCGCTAGTTAAAAGATTGAAATATAAAGTTTTCATGTGCAATTCCACTGTCACATATCTTTGGATTCTGTAGAAATGTCAGAAAAGTAATTTTCAGAGCCAAACATACAGTTGTGCTAGAACGAAAAGCAACCGACGATGATGCAATATGGCGATCCACTGGTAATGCTAGTAGAGTCATTCTTACAACACTTTCACTGTTGATGCCGATGATGACTCCATCGATATATGAAAAAGACCGGTTGTTATCTTTTATGGGTCAAGGTGGTAAATGAACGTCATCATGGTTAGTAACAACCTCAGATAGTGTTCAAAGTACAATTAACGATTTATTCACACGGCAAAAAGCTTCTCAGCAAGGTGTTTCTGCACCAAGACATATATTTATTGTATTACAAAATACTGCACGAGGAAACTCGCAATTGCATATTATGTAGTATTTGATGATCTTGGTGTTTCTGATGTTTCATTAAGGATAAATAGACATTAAGAACCATTCCGAAGATATTTTGTTGAATTTCGATCAAAATCATTTAGCACGTGTATATCATCGTTTTATGTCATTTATGAAGAATGATCAAAACTTTGATACTGGTTACAAATATCACATATTTAACAACGCTGTATCCAATCTACTTTTTCTCATTAGAACATTTAGATTTAATCAGACAATCAGTAGTTGATATACATTTTCGAGCTCGTGTTAATAGAGATGCTGGAGCTATTCCTAATTACAGAGCAATCGCAGTTATACTCAGCGATAAATCAATGCTACTTGGAGGTGTTGGACGAATAATGAGAGTCGTTCATGCCCCAATAGAGAACATGTAATTAGATAGCTGATAATATAATAATATAATGTCATATCATCATGTTAGTGTCAGTCTGACTCCTATTCAGATTAAAAAGCTACAATCAACATAAAAAATAATTGTGCGGTAAAACTATCACTAAAGCGAGAACAAATGGCAGCTAGTTCGAATAAGCTATCGTTGACCGAACGTCAGTTTACTCACTTTAATGAAGCCAAGCAATGAAAGACTGGGGTAATCTTTCTGCGAGAGCTATCAATGACATCGCTAAGAAGGGTGGTATATTTCCATTTCTCGTAGGTATACCAGCATTAATAGCCGCTGAAGCACCAGCTGTTGCTAACGCAGCTTCGCTAGGCGCTGTTGGAAGCGCTGCTGGAATGGATTAAAGAAAGCAATGGGTCAGGAAATAAAAACCTCAACAAAAAAAAAAAAAAGAAAAAGAAAAGGGTTTAAGACTTCCAGAAACCCCGCCTTCGTGGTACGGAAAAGGTATAAGACTAAGGACAGTTCGATGATTCTTCCTATAATAGTTGCACTTTCGAATTTTGATTTACTTGATGCAGCTTAGCAACTAAATATAAAAAAAACTGAGGAAGTTTTATGCGGGATTAATTACCGAAACAACCCAACAATACTGAAACTGGTATTATTCTTGATTAAAACTCTGGTTGAGGTACTCATTGGGTTGGATATGCAATTAATCCACGTGGAATTGTTTATTTCGATTTGTATGGGTTGGCGCCACCAAAGAATTTCTTCATTATATCAGCAATAAAATTACACAAATCTGATATTCAACGCTACCAACACAAAAAAGTACTAATGTACTTGATGCTGTATCAAAATTAACAGGGCCACCTCATAAAGTTGTGCATTCATATACTATGATGTCCAGACACTAGAAAAATAATGGTAGATATTTATGCAAGGCCTTCGCGAGGATAAGATCCGAATGTTGACTTATCTAAATACAAAACTTTTGATTAACTTAGAAATGAAATCGATGATTCATCAAATATCACGAGTGTGGATCACAATGACGTTTTTTTTTTTTTAAGATAAACAAGGGCGATTAAAAACGAGCAACATACAACTGCCGGATGTATTTGTACGAATTCCCAACGCGGTTATTAATATCATTACCTTTGCTAATCAAGGCAAAATACAGGATTTCTGAAAGTCAGTTAACGATTATGTTAAGAAAACAGGCGATGTATTTACTGGTGACAATAATGTCAGTAAAAAATTACATACCTTGGAAACCCAACCGCAGATACAGATGCAACAACAAAAATACGTCGATGATCAATAATCCAAGTACGTATTAGCCAGAGGTGGTATCATGCGTTCATTTCTCAATATGAACAACAAAGATATTAATAATCTCAGAGCACCATTAACCAATTTCGCCGCTGAAACTAAAAAATACGTCGATAAGGAAATTCTAATAACTACTTCGTTAGCTACGATCAATGATGGAGTTTCCGCATTTAGAACTGATTCTAATAATTACATTTAAACGTTTCTAAATTTTCGTAAAAAATTAAACTGATCTATTAATGAATGTTTTGGAAAACCACCATCCGTTGATATAATTTTCGGCGATATTAATACAAGGCGTAACGATGTCAATATTGGAATTCCTAATATTGTTAAAAAACTAATCTTGTTAAAATTCCTCACAAGCAGATCATGAACGTGGTATATATACGGTAGCATCAGGAAAACAATTATGGACACCGGAAAATAACACTCTTAAACACATTGCAGAGGTCGCTGGTGTATACAGATTATCTGTATTTAGCAGTGCAAAATTCAGTATATTTTTCTGGAACTGTGTCTATAGTGTTAGATAACAATACAGAAGAAACATTTATGCTGGTAGCAGACAATAGAAAATTAGGCGCAGTGATTTACTGGTGGTGTAGCTGAAACAACTCAATTTATTACTTAACGTCATTATGTATAATGATTCAAATGACTCCATCATTTATCGAGGTTCAACGTAATAGATACAATCAGGTTTATAAGTGTAAAACTAAACTAAAAATATCATTGACGATTACAGTGTGAAATAAAAAGACGCATTGATGTTATTGATATAATCGTTTACTCTGTTTCTGCAGTTATTGCTGGAACCAGATTGTCATTATCAACAATAACGATGACTGCGCCTGCATTTGTTACAATTGTCGTTTCTACGGCAACAACATGAGCAGGTATTTTCAGTATTATCGCTAAGAAAATAGCTACATGCACGGGTGATAAATTACGCGAATACATGATGAAACTAGACACAACAACAATAGCTTACTCTAAATTTTAGTCATATCTTTCGGAATACTTGAGCGATGGTAAAATATATGATGAGGAGTTCGCAACGATAATGAGAACCTACGATGAAGCATTCATAATCGCTAGTGATAATAACCAAAGAGGAAAAATGGAGAATTAAATAATGAAGATAACAATATCAGAGTCCTTGACAGCGTCAAGAGAACTATTGCAACAGATTGTCACCAACACAACACGATCAAAAACTACTATGATATCAGTAACTTCGACCAATCCTGAATTTAGCGTTAACTTTCTAACCGCAATTACAGAAAGCGAAATGGCACTAGTACAAATACGTTTTATAATAGCTGGCCAAATATCAGTTCAAAGCATTCGGTATATTACCATCAAATAATTCACTGGTATTTGCGAATAAGAATAAACCTGATGGAACACCTGATTGGCAAGTTGTTGGAATTTCAACGGGTAGTTATCAATTAGACCAGATTAATGATGAGTTCCAACGCAGAATTAAATATATTACATGGAAAGAATCTAAAATAGCGATTACTGCGTAAGATCTAACACTATCAGCAGTGATTGAAATAAATTCTCCTGATTTTGTTGCAGAAATTTATCAAAGTTCGATCAGATCAGTGATAGGATGGCCTGAAGTTGCACAGGCTTATCAGAGACCACCAGAACCACAACGATTTGACTTCATTACGGAAAAAATATATTTAAAATTTCCAGAATATCGAAAAGTAAAAGATCCTTATCTAAGGCAACAATATATTGGTGATAATAGAGTTATACACTGTATAAATAAAATAGAAAAATATTTTACAAACATAACTGCTGGCAAAGAAGATATAATAACAGTACTTGATATTTATGAAATAAATTCAAATACTAATACAATTAAGTCTGAACGCGATCGTGTTTTTCACAATTTTCAAACTTTATTTCAGGCATTAATTTTTCTTACAATGATGATTTAATAAATCAGATAATTTAGTCAAATATAGCATTTAAATCAAGTTGCTTTAGACCTAGAATTCATAAATGATGCTTTTGTTGAAAAGGTAAAGAAAGATTAATACTAGTACCTCGAACTATATATTATGAAGGTTACATAGTTGATGAAGACGATCCAGTTCAGCGTGTTCCATTATGAAATTTACATAATTGATGATGACGATCCAGTTCAGCGTGTTCCATTATGAAGGTTACATAATTGATGAAGACGATCCAGTTCAGCGTGTTTCATTATGAAGGTTACATAGTTAATGAAGACGATCGAGTTCAGCGTGTTCCATTATGAATTTTACATAGTTGATGAAGACGATACAGTTCAGCGTGTTCCATTATGAAGGTTACATATTTGATGAAGACGATCGAGTTCAGCGTATTCCATTATGAAGGTTACGTAGTTGATGAAGACGATCCAGTTCAGCGGGTTCCAGTCAAAAAGTTATTTACAACGGTATTTCTGAAACATTTTGGAATTACGCGAGAACAACTACCAACATTCCTAATTCCCGGATTTAATTCGTCCGAGTTAAAGAAATTAGTTAATGATCTTACTGATGAACACTTTGAAAGAGTGTGTGATTCAAGGAGAAAAATTGCCTCACCACCGGCTATACAAAAACATGATAACGAGCCTCCTCGTCGCGGACGTCACATATCGCCAGGCAATGTAAATATAACATCAACGCACGCTGTCAATCTCGTATGCGATGTTATAGGCGATAGTTATCAGACTGATCTTTCAAAGTCTAGCCAGGCCCAGCAAGAATACTTATTATATCCCCACTAACTCCATCGGGGTGGTTAATTGTATCAGAACCAATTATTATCAAGAATACACTTCAAACATACAGATCAGAGTGGACCCATCTTGGACATACAAAATGAAACTCTAAGAATAAATCTGTATCTGAGATCACATTGCGAAACATAAAATATCCGTATCTAACTCGAAGCAGAATATATAAATATTTTTACTAGGAAGAATATAAATAGTATCAGTTTTCCCAAGGACTTTGTTGAGCCATTAGGTGTCACTGGTTCTCCAATTTCATTACCGTTTTTCTACTAATAATGCTCCTTTAACTGTCCTATACGATTATTCATAATATTTTCTGTTCATTTTCATGAGATAATTCTAACTTAATTTTGTCAATAGCGTTTGAGAAAGGCACACACATTTTTACCTGATTATCCGTAACAGTTGCCAGCGACTTTAACATTGCTTCTTGGATAAATTTCATGGATTTGTGACCAGATGGATGCGTGAGCCTGTTCTCGTTTTTGCGTTGTTGTAATAATTCAAAATTACATCGAATTTTTTCAGGATTAAGATTATCAGATGCATACAGTTATGTTCTAATTATTTAATTGCAGAAACAATAACATTGATATTTTCAAAATTCATTAGATAATAAATTTTTATTTAATATAAAAATAAAAAAACAGCGCGGGGTGACATTCGATCTACCATTCCACGAGTTATATTAGATAAACCTAATGAGGTTCCGAATCTCTATTTAGACATTATTCTCAGGAGAATTCTTAAATATCCGTAACCGAAACTATAGAAAGTCAGACGGTTGTCTGCACATGTAGGCCCTTAATTGTGGCTAGCGAAGTTCTCATTATTGTTTTCATTAGAATTTCTAGATATCCGTAATCGAAACTCTAGAAACTCAGAGAGATGAAGGTCTTTGTTACCTTTTTTCTCATTGGGTATATTTTTAGTTCTGTGATTGTGTTTTTGAAAGGGTCCTTGTGTGGGATGCTCCTTTAGTAAAGTCACAAGGTCACGATCTCACATCACCCCTCTCCTTCCGCTGTTTATTTTTGATGAAGATGAGGAGGAGGATATGATGATGTTGGTGAGTTGACAGCCTTTTCTTTACGTCAGCACCACCCACCCCAATAATAAAAACATTGGTGATGCAATACTGCATCTACCAAGTGTTGACGTAGGGGTTGGTTGTACTGACAGAATGAGGTGGTGTCTTGAGCCCCCAATAAATTATAAATCTTAGCGTAAAATTGGCCCCGCAGACAATTTGTCTTTCATGAGTTTCATAACACGGACCTCGAGGACCAATGATTCAGCACGCTAGCAATAAGCTACGGACTTCGCTCAGAATCACAATAATTGATTACGTAACAGAACCAAAACAGTCGATTTTCTTAACAGAAACCATAGTATCTGTGCAAAATGAGATTTTATTTTTCCAGTTTCGAAGCATTTTTACAGAAATATATAATTATCTATAACACGAATGATACTGAGTCTATACGTTGAAAAGCCGTTACCAAGGAGATCGATTTATTCACACCGGATTCTTAAAATAATTTAAGGCATTATGAAATGGCAACAAGCATTACGTGTGTATAATAAATATTTATTATATACAGAACAAAAACACAGTAGTCGATTTCTTAATAGAGACCATAGATTTTTTAAAATTAAAATGTGATTTTTTTCAGTAGCATGTTATAAAATGCATGATTTTAAGATTTGTGCATAAAGCAAAACAGATTACAAAACTATGTGCACTGGCTTTCAAGATCAGCCGTTGGTGGAAGATTTAATCGATTGATTATTCACGTATGTGTTTTAAAAAAACTTCATTGCAGCCAGCAAGACCAATTAATCTATAAAAAAAAGTTTTTTTATTGATTGCCAGTGCACATGGTAAAATGCGCTATAGGAAAGCTATATATGTATGGATTTTATATATATTTAGGTTTAGTAATCATCGCCAACCACTGGCCAACCGTGCAATCGTCAAACATACTAAACCTAATACTTTCGAACAAATCTGTAGTAGCTTACCGGAGACCAAAAAACCTAAAGAACATCCTAGTCAGGGCAAAGCTAACGCCAATCGCTAGTCAAAACCAACCTAGTCAATCTGGACCCTGTGGCGATAAAAGATGCAAAACCTGTCAACATATGATAGAGACCAAGACATTCACTAGCACAGTGACTAAAGAAAAACTAAACATACATGGTCAAAACAAAACGTGCAAAACAGAGAATGTGATTTATCTCATCACATGTAAGATCTGTGGCCTTCTGTACGTCGGAGAAACTGAAAAGCTACACAAAAGGATAAACCTTCATAGATCTGATTGGATGACAAAAAAGCTGTACAGAAGCCCGGTCGCAGAACACTTCTCCTCCCCTAGCCACACTTTTAGTGATATAATACTTATCGCTATTGCTAACAACCACAGCTGGAGTTCCGAAACCAGGAAGGAAAAGGAATCATACTGGATACGCTGCCTTAGAACATTGAAACCAAGCGGTCTAAACCAAGAAGACTAGAAAATGAAAACCATGCACTAGTAGAATTTAACATTTTCTAAATCTTCTTATTATCTTTCAATTTTTACTATAATAATAACCGGTATAGAATTAAATATCCTGGATATAATCTGCGTTATATATGTACAAAATGCAAAAATAGATGTCGCTTTGGCTTGTAGACTTTTAGGGAATTATACACCGTTTTCAGACTCTGCAACTAGTCTATACAAGCTGGTTGTATTTATAGTTTTAGCACATGTGAAGACAGCCATGTAGAGGTTTACAAACACAACGTTTTTGTGTTTTTTTGTTTGTCGTATATATATATGTTTTGTATTTGCCTTTGAAAAAGACTCATTAAGAGTCGAAAGCGCTTAGGATAGTTAGTTACTAGTTTCGTACTGTTCGTCGTCAGTTTATTACATCTATATATGTATGTATGTATGTATGTATGTATGTATGTATGTATGTATGTATGTATGTATGTATGTATGTATGTATGTATGTATGTATGTATGTATGTATGTATGTATGTATGTATGTATGTATGTATGTATGTATGTATGTACGTACGTACGTACGTACGCACGCACGCACGCACGCACGCACGCACGCACACACACACACACACACACACACACACACACATACATACATACATACATACATACATACATACATACATACATATATATATATATATATATATATATATATATATATATATAGATATATATATATATATATATATATGTATGTATGTATAAATAAAGCAAAATGTGGTGATTCTATATCGAGTAATTACCAGCACGGGCAATATTATATGCTTTGTACACCCAACCACCCCTCATGATAGATTAACAAAATAAATGATATATCATCACTGGAAAAAGTGCGACTTTCGTATATATTTATCTGTGTGTTGCGGAAAGTAATGATGATTTGTCAATTTGATGTCGTATCTGTGCTTGCGGAATCAACCCAATTCCTATATAATTACATATAAATGGTGCAATTTGTCAAACGCACATGCAGATATCAGATTTTTAAAATCATGAATGTTATGATCGTCTAATAACACCATCTGCAGAGCTTTTAACTGAGTGATGTGCCATGTAAAAGTATTTACTAGCAAAATAAATTGACTTGAACATGGATTCTTCTCCAATTTCTGTACTTAAAAGATTTAACATCCTTTGCAGTATATGGAGCGTAGCCCATTTTTCCAAACTTACAATTTTAACTGAGTTATCAAGCTTATTGCCACTGATGTGATCAAGCAGATACCCATCTTTTATTAGTCCAGAATAACACTCGAAGATGAATCTATATAATAAATAACTTTTATTTCCTTTCGCAGTACCATTATTATTACCAAATTACCATTATTGTTAACACTACCTACTGTTTGTTTTTGTCTGCAGTTTCTGACTGCCATCACGAGACGTTTCATAATTGGTGATGATTGGATGTGACACAAACTCATTTTACTCCATTTATACACCAAATACTATTTGTTTAAATCATTGTTTTGAAAATCTAGCCAGATAACCTTCTTCGGTTTTTATAGGAGATTCAGTATTATATTTTTTATAGTAATATCGTTTGAACTCTGTATGTTTTTATTACCGCATTGAACCTTCTTCGGTTTTTATATGAGATTCAGTATTATATTTTTTATCGTAATATCGTTTCAACTCTGTATGTTTTTATTACAGTATTGCAAACAAAAGTGAGTCTTTCCTCTGACTCCAACACCACAGCGCATACAAGGTTTTGGTCTTAGACACCCGTGTCTAACACATCGCATATGATAACTGAAGAATTTGTTTACGGAAGTTTTGTTACACGGCGACGTATAACCAATCTTAGACCAATAACAGTGATTTAGTTGAATCATTTATATATATATATATATATATATATATATATATATATATATATATATATATATATATATATATATATATATATATATATATATATATATATATATATATATATATATATATATATATATATATATGTGTGTGTGTGTGTGTTTGTGTTTGGCTCTTTCAGAGTTCGGAATATGATCATTATGATCAATTTGTACGGTCTAATGGTAATATTTATAGCACAGAATTTCTTCATAAAGAAATGGAACACCATACGTTGAAAAATATTTCTGACGATGTTAAAGTTAGACAATTACTGAATAATTGTTTTACCGTATGATCGGTTGCTGCGCATTTCGTTCAGGAGAAATATTCATGGAAACCGACACGATCATAATTTTTTGAAGATGTCCAAAAAGGTTGTATAGAATATGGATTAAGGAACAATAAATATGACTGTGATGATGTTATCTCCGTTGATATGGCAGCATGTTATCCTGGGAGTTTTCTTCGATATGGAAATTGTTTAATTACTTTAAGAGATTTGGACATTCTAAATATGAGATAACCAGGGTTTCGATACATAGACTCTTACCAGATTTTGACTTTACCGGATTTGCATAGAGTCGTTTGATTTATACTCGGATCTCCATCCGATTGCTTATAAATGGTTTGGAAGACACTTTTCATAACAATGCTGGATTCCAATAGTATTGTTGCGGTACATGCTTGATGCTGAAATTTTAATATCGTTGAAAGCAATTGAAGCAATTATATCGTATAGTGCACAGAAGCAAGTTTGGTTACCAGAACCGGAGAAATTTAATATCGATGATGCCAGGAAATAATTTCCTGATCTTGACGAAGATCACATCATTGAAATAAGTAAATGCAGGGACGAGCATGATGAAAAAACTTGCACAAGATCTTGGTAGAAAGATAATCGTTACGTTTACTCAAGGTGTTTATACGATTATAAACGACACTGTACAAGATTGATTATGTACTATGCTGAACTGGATTTTATAATCGCTGATACAACGGACAAAACACATTTATAAGCCGATATCATGCTTATTTATCAGAAGGAACCATTGTGAGCTATTGCGAGCGACTCACCGCAATTTACTCATTTAAATATTCGATGTTAGCTTATATTTCGATAAATCTATTGTCGATAATAAATAGATTTCCTCGTTATGCTGTCAGACTTGCTACGGATTCATTTTATATACACAAAAATATAAGGATTTTATTAAAACTGCTACTCAGTAATAGTGGATGGGGAACTTGGATAATAAAACATGAAGATATTCTTAGTTATCCTTAATCTGCCGACGTTGAAATTTCGGAAATATACTACAAAAAATTCAAATATCAATGTCATTGGCACCGTCCGTATATAATCCTGTGGTGAGACATTAGACTGTTGATCTTCATGGGTGTGGAGGTTCAGTTAAAACAACTCGTGCGATTAACTTATTTATGAGTAATAGTTCAGATAGGATTGTTTTGACACCGACGCACAAACTCGCCAAGGAAATAAAAGAACGAGATGTAAAATCGTGTACATATCATAATTTCTTCTGATGGTGAGGACATGCATAGACTATATCACGAATGGGCGAAAAATATATTCCTTAACCTATTATCTGGGACGAGATATGCACGGTGTTCGTAGAGGTACTAAACTATTTCTTGATTGGTTGTTACTAAAAAAATACTGCTGTAATAATGTGTGGCGATCAGGGTCAACCGCCAACCTTTACTGGATCGTCTCCACGTAAGTGGATGAAAACATTTGTAGATTATTACAAACAAATAACTGATGACTATAGAGCTAATGATAAATATTTGAAAGTGTTTAAAAAGTTAAAAAGATTACAAGCAGATAAAATACAGTGTGAAATAATGTGTAAAATAATTCCAGAAACATCAATGAATGCTTTTTGGACCTTATGAAGACCTGCTGATTTAATAGTTGCGAGTAGAAAAATAGTTCGTGATGACCTGCAAAAGAAATTCTTTACGTTACATAAAGGAAAAGTTGTCAAATCTACTTGTACCTTTATATTATCGCCCAGCAGATACCAGACAACAAATGTTAATGTTGAGATTTCTGGTAGTGGAATACACAATCCTGTGTTAAATGATATTATTTTAGTCGTTGTTGATGTTGTTGAGAGAGTGTTAAACATGGATAAATTGCCGTGGTCGTTAGAAGACGCTATAAATAGTCACTCGTCGCAGAGAATATCAATCACTGATACTAGCATTTGGATTGTCGATGATCTTATTGAGTGGTCATAATTGGTTTATCTTGCAGTGTCTCGAGTCAGAAGAAAATATCAACTGAAACGGATTATCATTGATTGCGCATTAACTCAAGAAATCACTAACAAAATCAATATCAATTAAAACAGATAGCCAGCTATAATCAGTGTGACAAAAATAATCGCGATTTTGATATAGATGCTGAATCTATTATGATGTTAAAGCAGCGACAAAATAATCATTGCGCAAGTTGTAACGCAATAATGTTGTGGCAGTGTTTTAATCCAAGACAATTTATCGTTGATATATTTAATAGTTATCATGGCAATACACTCGAAAATGTGATGCTGACTTGTCTTGAGTGTAGTCGAGGTCGGGGGCTACAAGTTTATAAGAGTATGCTTGGTGGTAATTGCGTATATGCATTAATTATGTGGAATTGTTCACGGTCAAATCCACACTGAGGAGCAGTTGAATCTAATCGGTAGATTGCAGGTTTACCTGTGGACCTTACCACGCTGGAAATTTTGTTTTGTCGTCACACTACAGATAGGATCAGTAACTCTTTTTCTGCCTCCTTCATGTTCGCCCGGTTCATATAAATATCATACGGTACATTACCTAGTACTGGTTGAGAAAAAAAATCACGTTTTATTGATATATATATATATAGATTTGTGATCGTATTAGATGGTTTCATAGAAGTTGCACGAGTAATTTCCTTATTCAATGCAGATATCACACTTGGTAAAATCGCATCCCATTCACAAGATCTATATTTTGTCTTAAAGTCGGCGGCTATTGACTTTGCATAATGATACCCGAATAACCGATCAGTAAGTATTCCATTAAATCGTTCAATTGAATTTCCGCGTGTCCTCGTCTGAGTTTAACGTTGTATTTGTTCATCAACAATGATAATGCACCAAGAAATTCTTTGCCAGGATCATCCTGTAGTAACTGCGGCCATCGCAAGGGTCTCGCTGATAAATTCATTCAAAAGTAGACCAACTTCAGTTGCTATTTTTGTTGAACATAGTTCAGCTTCTTTGTATCTACTCGCAACGTCAACGACAGTTAACACGTATTTGCATGTGTATTGACGTCTGTCAAATTTAATGGTATCGTGTGGTATAAACAAGATATCCTCTTAATGAACTTCATTAGGGATATTGACATCAAAAGGTGGGTATTGAACTTTTCTAAGTGGACTTAGAGTTGCCATATTGCCTCTCGTGCTAACCACGCTGCAGTAACATCACGTGAAACGTTTGCTGAGGTAGCAAGTTTGCTAATCGTTGCATTACTTCTCCAGTACTCTTTCCGGGAATAATAAAAAGATTCCATTATAATAATCAGTTGATTAATTACTAGCCCCTAGTATTATTTTACCTTTCACAGCAGATTTATTAGAAAACTAGCGAGTTTTTCTCAAAGAGATTTATTAGGTATAGAATTTACCGCATGAATGAACTTTACATCTGCAATATGTAATTGTTGCAAATCTTGACTTTTATACGCAACATCATGAATGTGTCACGCTTGACCGATCTTATTTATTGGATATTATCCAGCTTTTGTTTGGTGTTGGTTATCGAGTCTGATATCGAGACAAGTTCCAGGAACATAATAATTATATCACTGAAGGTGTTTATCGACAGAATATTTTGCGCACTGAGCTCCTGGCAATTTCCCTAATGAAGAAACGACATCACCACCACGCGCCATTTGTGACGCGGAAAAAAATTTGTATTTGCTTGTACCACATTTCATACACTTGCCTGCAAGTGCGTGTCTCTTATCTTTTGTTGTTATCGTTTTCAATCCAGCGGTGGGGTTGATGCTTTACTTCGACCACAATACAAACTCATATCATTATTATATGGATATAATTGACTTTTCAGCAACACGAAAATAAGAGCCAGTAAGACACCACCAGCGTAACCAAATTCCATCAGAATGATTATAATATCTGGATCTGGCTCAAGTGGAATAAGTTATATTTAGTTACGCCATCTGTAGATGATCAACGATGTGACTTAAAGATTTAATCAAAATGCGAAATTACAGGACGAAGACAAAAAACGATATTATTGATTTTATTACCGATATTGATGAAGGTCCATCCGTAGATGACATAGATGGATTCATTTAAAACCTCGTAATATACGATGATGTGATACTAGATAAACAAACCAATCCAGCTAAAATATTTTCTCGAGGCCTTCACAAAAACGGACGCGATTTTGTTACTCAGAGATATACACAGATACCTAATGTGATCAGAGATAACTGTAATATTTTGGTTGTGTTTAATGGCGTAGATAATTATATTTTACAAAATATTTATTATACTTGGTGTTCAAGTGATATGGACATGATTAATTTTTTTTAAAAAATTCAAAAGCGCAAGCTGTTACGTTTGGATTTATAACGATAAAATTACATGATCCAAGACCTATGTATCGTCTAGGTTTTATAAAATATTTGGCCCTTGATCGTTTAATTTATAGCAGCAGAGAGGGTGAACGACCAACGCATGTTACCAAAACGTGAAAACAAAAAAGAAGAGTTGAAAATAATCTTGCTCAATTAGAGATTTTAGCCCCCTAGGAACTTTTAGTTTTTATAAATAAGGTCTCTACAACTTTGTAAGGTTCACCCTCTCTGCTGCTTCAGTACAATTTCCAAATGTGCAATAAATAATGAGAAATCATGACATGGCTCATGTAATTCGGATTTGCAGAACTACGAACGTATATTTGTGAGGAAATTCAGGATGCAAAATTGTAAGTATAGTTTTTGCCATTTTCATTACAAACTAAAGAAGACCGTTTGTGTGTTATAATTTGCGTGTCATTGTGAGGACCCTGAGTTGGTCTATAGCTAGCCTAAATCTGAAACATTGTATCAAAAACGTTAACGCGGAATGTGCTAAAGCAGTTTCTATGTGCTAGTCAATGAAACATTTGCTGATATGTCACAGTCCATGAAATATCTACTTTTGTTCAGGCATGAAAAAAATTGTTTACGTTAGAAAATAGTTCCTTTATTCATGTTCATTAAGTATGAATTGAGTGTATAATAATAGTAATAATAATAATAATAATAATAATAATAATAATAATAATAATAATAATAATAATAATAATAATAATAATAATAATAATAATAATACTTCCAACACTTCAGTCTAGGATATCAGACTAAAATGTTAAAAACATATTAAATTTTCTAGACCAATCCGGGATATATATCTAAAAAGTTAGATGCATATTAATATTTTCTACATACATACATACATACATACATACATACATACATACATACATACATACATACATACATACATACATACATACATACATACATACATACATACATACATACATACATACATACATACATACATACATACATACATACATACATACATACAGTCATATAGTTACGAATCTAGGTTCATAAAATAAGTAACAGAAAAGAGTGAGGACAACAAGCTTTGCAAAATTTAACAAAAATATTTTTCCCTAGAATACCAAGTGTACAATTAAAAAAAAGAATAAATCAAATCCACAAATAATCCAGGAATTAAAATAGAATTCCTAGTAATAAAAAGTCCTGAAGGAAAATGAGTTCGAATCCTAATGAAATCCAAAATGGAAGACGTTGACGTCTGTTGTAACCTTATAAGTGTAGATGTGTCAACAGTTTCTTGCTGAATCACAGGAACCATTAATCCAGATTTGAAATCCTTGTGCATTCCAGTGGACATCCTTTTCCAAGAACGTTGTGGTAGAACCTATGTATTTCCAGCGAAAGGAATCACTTGAAATACAATTCATTTATTTGGGAGCCCTTCTGAATATAACCTCTATCAAAAACAACAGTTATACGCTAAGGCGGAAACAGATTCCCGGATGTGGGTCAATGTTCTAGAAAAAATAATAATAGAAACATGTTTCATATAACGTACTCCAGGTATGGCGTTGACGTAACGTATTGATTCTTACTCTAAGAAAGAATAAAAATTATGAAAATGTTTTTTTTTTTTTTACCAAAACTGTCACTGATTCTGAATCAAGGTCAGAAATTAGATAAAGGATTTCCATTATTATGTGTTTATTAGTCAAATAAAAAATAAGTCAGGTCAAACAATACTAAACTCAGTTTTGGACAATATCAAAGCCAGTAAACAAAGTTATAATACAATAGCATGTAATGGAATTTAAAAAAAATAAAACTAAGAAATAAATAATTAAATTAAAGATGCATAAGTCTATATATATATATATATATATATATATATATATATATATATATATATATATATATATATATATATATATATATATATACATGTATGTATATATATATGTATATATATATATTTATATATATATATATATATATATATATATATATATATATATATATATATATATATATATATATATATATATATATATATATATAGAGAGAGAGAGAGAGAGAGAGAGAGAGAGAGAGAGAGAGAGAGAGAGAGAGAGAGACAGAGAGAGAGAGAGAGAGTATGATATATTGTCACAACGTCCATTGTATAATTAGACTGATATCTAGAATAACTCCTGCGAGGACTACGATTGGACTTGCCAGTCCATGTCACCAACTTTCGAGCTGGCATGCAAAGAAATTAAATGAGATAACAGATAGCATAAAGCTTCGCAAAGCGTCAACCTCACAGGCTATGCATTAGTTTTGCCTGGGAAAACATTAAGAATTCTAGTAAGGAACCATGATTAAAAAATAACAAAATATTTTCTCTTTGCGTAATCACGATAATAACCTAAGTTGAGTTATGAGTGTCATTAATTTCTACAACATTTTCTTTTAAACAATTTCAAGCTCCTGTTGACATATCACGAAAACTTAAATTACAATTTATTCTTCATTATTGTTTAACTATTCAAATGGTGTTTAGAAGTCGAGACATATTTGTCAGATTATTATACGCTAGTTGTCTTCTTTTGTCTGTCATAAGTCACATAGCAAATTTGCTTTATTTTCTTTGTGGGTTTTTTTTTTTTTGTTTCTTTGAAAGGAGCTTCTTGTGTCTGCTTTACATCGACAAAGAATAAGTAATATGCGTTATGTTTTTGAAGACTGGGTTCGAGATCACAACCTGTATTGCAACCTGTGCTATACATGTTCTTCATCAAAAGGGCGTAGGATTTAGACAGGAGTGTCTGATATATATATTCATCCCTCACAAGACGAGAATATATGTATTTCAAGATAGCTACCCCTGGGGCAATAACTTCGTTTACCTCTCATGGCTTTATATTTTCATATTTGTCTAAAAGAATGAGAAAGTCAAAGAATGAACGAGAGACAGTCAGAAAGACATAGTATTAATCTCCCTTGAACAAGAAATGCAGACAAATTTTTGGTGAATGTTTCTTCTTTTATAACTATAAAAAATTTAACTTCGTATTCTGCTGGTTTCGCGAAAATCTATTAAATGTTATATACCAAAACTGCATAGTGTGCAATCGATTATATTCTCTCTAATTGGCCGTAGGAAATCGAAGGCTGTTCATTGCATAGTGTGTGTAATCGATTAAATTTTCTCCAAGTGGCCGTAAGAAATCGAAGGCTATCCATGCATTATGTGTGTAATCTATTAAACGCTTTCTGAGTTACCATAGCAAATAGAATGTTGTACATGCATAATATGTTTAATTGATTAACGCATTCCAAGTGGCTGTAGCAAATTGAATGATATTAATACAAAATGTATGTAATCTATTAAACGCTGTCTAAATGTTCGTATCAAATCATCGAAGGTTATTTATTTACGCATAGTGTCTGTAATCGATTAAAGTCTCTCTAAGAAATAAAAGGCTAGCTATGTCTAGTGCGTGCAATCCATTAAACGCTTTCTGAGTTAATATAGCAAATAAATGTTGTTCAGGCATAGTGAGTGTAATCGATCAAACACTTTCTGAGTGACTTTAGCAAATCAAAGGTCGTACTTGCATGCTGTATAACCAGTTCGCAACCTATTTGACTTCATGACTCTTGTAAATATGAAGTATCAATATTAAAACAACACATGGGTATAAAATGAATCTCAACTAAAAGAAAAGGCAAACTATATTTATATAGTGTTTATCTATATTGTCAAAGAACATAAAAATAGCCAATGCATATCTATTAAGGAGAGAGCGAAAATGGAATTATCATTGTTCATTGTTTTATTGTTAAATTTGCTCGCAAAAATCCCACATCACGTGGCTGAATTGCTTTTCAAATTCAACCATCTGTATTGAGCTGTATAAATGAATGTTTTGCCAATTAGCTGGATTGTTTTGAAGTCTGAATGAGAAAGTTTATAACGACTACTGTTACCTTTTGGCAGAGAAAATGAATTGAGGGACGGTTACTTACATAACAGAGTGCATACGAATACGTCTCCCCACCCCAACCTTAAATGCTATATTTATTTTCTTTCTTTTATAGTTGACATGAGATGCAAGAAAACATCTTTTGTCGTTTGACTAGCATATTCCCTTGTTCTGTGCACTTTTTGTAGATTATATATTATCCCGCTTCATGTTTGGGTTTGCTTGACAAAATAATTAATGCAAAAAATTCCTCGGTGATATGTTCACATCAAAGATCTTTCATGAAACCGTTTGAAAATTTAGTCCTTGAGGTCCGACTGAGAAGCACAAATGTCGTGTCATTTTACGTCTCGTTGAGTATTCTCGCGTGTGAGAGAAAAATCAGTGTGACACAAACCGTTAAAAGTTATTTACGTCTTTAGAAAACCTTATTTGCTACAGCATAAGCGACATTTATGAATGCGTTAAAGAATAAAATCGTGATTTCAAAATTTAAAAGTGCCCGGAAGTGCAAAATAGACACAATCAAAGGTTTACTTTGCGACCGTGCTTTCATTACTAGATTTAGATTGTTGTATTAAATAATATGGCCAAGTCCAGACATTTCTTCACATCGGTGGAAATGCAGCGCACAATATATGAACTATAGCGCAGAAATAAGAATTTTGTGGAAATGAAGAAAATAAATGGTAAACCAAAGACTAAAATGTTTGAATATTTCCTTACACGCTTCATAACCGACCATCTTTAGTCTTCCAATATATGGGGACAGAGTATGTACCTCTAAACATTACCTCTTTGGTCAGTTATTTAAACTTATAATATACTTTATCTGTGAAAATATGATTAAAATTCCCTGTACAAATTCACCTGAAACTCGGCTACCCCTGCTTAGAGGTCAAATAATGTAAAACGTCCCGTATGTGGTTAATAATGGGAGAACAATACAAGAGGATAATATAAAGTTTGAGTATCATACTGTCTGGCTATAACTGTCCTTTTCAGAGAGAAAACGTTTTGCACACAGCTGATGTGCGGGAAAGGTACAATTACATACAGCGTCATTGTATGTCCTTCCTGCTTCTTTAATCACTTACTCGAGCATATTTTCAATGGCATTCAGTCATCATGCACACTCGTCTAACTGAGAGAAAGGGCAATGTGGAGAGAAAGTCATGCTGAATTAGAACCAAAGCTGTCGACAAATGATGATGAATATTTATGTATGCAATTATTTTGCAACGTAATTGGGGGCAAGCGTTTTTACAACTTCTGCGATCTCTTTTGCTAGCAAATCAACTAATTTTCCGCACATCGATGTGTTTTGTATGGCTTCCGGTCTCAGACTAGGAGAGTAACAAGCAGATCGGTCGAAACAGTATCAAGGTGCTCGAATACTATTCATATTAGTCATATTACAAACAAAACTATATAACCCGTCAGCCTGCAGAGTAAGCCGGGATACGGAAGGTTGATTAATGGCATTGCTGCAGGTAAGACGAACCTTAAATTAAAAGTGTGATTTAATGTCTTTGATTAGCAATTAAGCTGTCTTGCATTATCTACATTGACCTACACTGAATACAAGACCGGAACCTCCAAATAAACCTAATGTACCTTTTACACGTTATTTTTAAGACACCTATAACGAAGAACAGTCTGTCACTAATAGTGTTTGTGTGTGTGTGTGTGTGTGTGTGTGTTTGTGTGTATTGTGATTAGATTTTTAGTTGTAGTATTAACAATTGTTCGGTCATATCGCTACGATGTCTGCAGTGTGACAGTTTATAGTGATGTCTAGCAATGGGGCATCATGCCGCAGACATGTAGCATGATGTCTCAACTGGTCACATTATCCTGACACCAGGCCGACCAGTCCTAACACTAACCTCTTAATGCTTAGCGTTTAGCGAGGCAGCTGTTAGTACCAATTTTTTTTATAAAAAAAAAACAGTCTTTGGTATGACTAAGCTGGGGCTCGAACCAGAGACTTCCCGCATCCGATGCGGACACTCTAACCACTGGGCCACCGGAGCGGTTTGTCACTAATAGTGACACTTAAGGGAAAAAAGTGCAAGAGCGGAAGGCGACACTCAATGGTTGTATCATTCCGGTGCTTTTCGTTCACGATTGTTATTTTTCCTTATGTTTAGATTTTAACTAAATCCATTTGACATGTTGTCACAGACCTGCTCTAATCAGTTATCTATTTTTCTAGACATACAGACACACTGTCGGGTAGATACCGCAAAGGACGACAGAAAACACGGATAACATGCCAGCTATGAAGCGCCGTTTATCATATGAGCCGAAATATGTATTACTGATAACATTCCTGAATATTAAGCATACAAAACGATGATTCACATGCTTGCTGATTTGAAAAATCAACTGAAACAATAATTTATATACCTATTGTTATAACCGATATTTTACATTGATACTATTTTACCAATGTCATATATCCGGAGAATCAGATCCAATATGGCGTCTCGACCGAACGCACCTCTATTGAGAAAAGTCAATAGGTAACAAGTAAAGCCTATCAAGATACCATTACCCCGCCTAAATGACCAAAAGGCCACGTCGTATCTGGAACGCAATACATTTTCGAAATCTTGCAAACGTTTTTATGACTTGGACAAATGACCAGTTGATCCTTTGTGACCTTAATTAATTCAGTGGTCACAAGAATACCGTTTAGAATTTCCTTCAACAAGATCTCTGCTAATTTATAAAGATTACCTCCTATTGTATATGTTATGTATCAGACATAAATCGTGTATAATTAGCTTTTTATTGAATTAATATTGACAGGTTTGATTAATTGAATATAATTTATTTGACACCATTTATCAAATTGGATCCTTTTTCTTATTTGTAGCACTAACGTCTGACAGTATAATTTTCTGATAAGCTATGAACGATATGATATATATGTTATTGTAAAAAATATGCTAGATTCTTTTCATTATTTTAAGACCATTTTTGAACATTTAATTTTCATGGGCGATGGCGAGGATCTCTGAGCTCAGATTTTATCTAAATATCAGTGCATTTTAAGCGACATTTAATCCGTACCTGTTGCTCTAAACGTTTTGACTGCGTGCGCCTTTATTACGTCAGCTGCAGCCAAGATTCAAACGGCAAAATTTCATGTGCTGATTGACCTTTGTTTTCGTGTTTAAAATATTACCTTATAGTTATATGGTATATAATTTAAGTTCATTGTATATAATTATGTTGAATAAACGTTTGCCAAAGCACGATGAAAGAATTTGATCTAGAGGGCGGTCAACAAACCATAATATTTTTATATTATTCCTCGTGTAATCTTCTTTAGTTGTCTTTTCACTGATGTGGTATGGTAAAATAGCTAAATATACTAGACAGACTGAATTCAAATTTGAAAGTTCAGTCTTGGGTAGAATAAATAGACAGAATGCAAATTTGCGTTTGCTATGTGCTGATAGCTAGTTTAGTTCGGTTTTCTTCAATCTAAACAAATATACACACCTTAATTATTAAAGGTTCAATAATGGAAACATGAATGCCATGATATGTATTCTTCTTCTTCTTCTTCTTCTTCTTCTTCTTCTTCTTCTTCTTCTTCTTCTTCTTCTTCTTCTTCTTCTTCTTCTTCTTCTTCTTCTTCTTGGATTAATACTGACACCTTTGTTCATAAAATCATCAATTTGAACAGTTATTAAATACTAGTTCTCTCTCTCTCTCTCTCTCTCTCTCTCTCTCTCTCTCTCTCTCTCTCTCTCTCTCTCTCTCTCTCTCTCTCTCTCTCTCTCTCTCCATATTAATAAGTGCTCAAGTAAACGAGACTGTCAACTGCGTCTCCAAACGGTGTAAGTAGTTTTATTACAATTGCTTGAAGAACCCTTTTCGTTGTGCATGAACTACACAAATCTCAATATTACATAGCAAAATGTGTTCTCGCTGTCAAGAATTAAGGTGTGATTTCATATATAATAATATATCTAGGTCCTCCACACCATAAAAGACTCGAGTGCCCCTATTACTACACTACTACAACCTGTTTTATAAACACCATTACATAGATCCATTTTACTGGTCATTTGCTACACATGAAGAGAAATTAAAACTACGACAAACGTTTACAAGAAATGAAAGAGATATTACATAAATTTTCAATTTCATCCAAACTACCACAATTCATATCATGTAAGTACGGTATATATTGGTATAGAAGTCTGCACAAATCCAAATCTGCCCTAACAAAATGCCCAGGAATCTGGATCTATGCAATTTTTAAAATTATATGACTATGGTCTCTGTCGGGTGCATTGATTAAGAGATGATTTTTCAAGTCTAAATAGAGTTTTCTCCTTCATAAATGTTGTTTTGGGAAAAAGTATTCATGAAAGAGTGCTGTATTCATGGTAATACAGCATTAAAAAACACTGTCGAGGATAAATCCCGTCAGTCACTTTTTGCCTTGTGCTTTTTACTAGGGATATAATGATGTGCAATTTTGAATTATAAAGTGTCGCATCGGATGGTGTATCATATTTTGTTTGTTTTAGTGATGATACACACAAAATTGCACAAGAAGCGGTGTTGTCCCTCACTGTGTTATCAGCAAGCAGATTTATAAACCTCCTACACGATCTATATAACACCTATTGTATTTACTTGTTTTTACGTTTCTCTCTTTGACTTCTTATATTTTAAATGGTAACACATCCCAGTCATCTATGTATAGTATACCTTTTTAATTTTTCATAGAAAGCAATGGATATGACAAGGTTTAATATCCCGACTCAAGGATAATAACTTCAACACGTTAGTTAAGCAAATGCTAAGTACTGCAAGTGTCGACTCTAAATTTATACAAAACTGTGTGCAATACTTTTCAGCTTTATGAAGCATTCTCCACATGATATTAGCAATCGTTTTTAAAATTTTCATATACGATAGTGACGAAAAGTACATATCTCAAGTTGAACTATGACTAAATGCATATTCATATATTCATTGTCCAAACTCGCACACTGTAGGTCTAGGATGACGCAGTTAGAATTCGGCAAATATTTTTGCTGTCAAGACACGTGTTTCTGCTTCAAATATTTGATGGATTTGACAGCATGAGAGACAATGCCTTTGTCTAATTAGTGGTTACTGATTTTACTCGGTTGATTTATTAGCATGAGATCAAAAATTGTTTCAAGAACGTTAATCATGTGGATTAATTTGCAAGAATTTGTGTTAATCGAGTCATTATTTAATGCCTTATTATATCAAAAGTATGGACAATAAGTATAAAATTTAGGCAGCTGGTTCTTGCAATCGTAAATCAATCTAACTCATGATGTCTGGAATATACTACAATAAACGGAATACGAACATTTCGCCAACACGCCTGTTTTGTAAAGTCATCAAGATCAGATGACAGAGTGGAAGCCTAAAATAAATTCACTAATGATTGAATTATTTAACCTTGTAAGGCAGTTTTCGAGATTTCTTCATGGTTGTAGATACAGAGTTAACTTTGTTCCACTGTCCGTCCGTCCTTAACACTGGTTTGTTTGCATTGTAGTCAATCGTTTTACACCTTCGTGAGGCAGACATGTTCTGTGGATACATTATCTGGTATTTTAAGCTTAACTGACTGAACAGATTGATCCTGTAATCCAGTGGTCCCCAACCACTGAGCCGCGAACCGGTATCGGGCCGTGGATCAAATGGTACCGGGCCGCCCAAGAAACATTAAATTATTTCCATTTTATTTACGGTGGTATATTTCTCTCGGGTTTGTGCGACTTGCCATGGACGAGAGGTTAACCAGGAGCTGAAAGACGTCACCTAAAGCCACACCAATACCGTGCATGCGCAAAAGATCGTGATATGGGGGCGGTGTTAGGTCACGTCTGGAGATGAGCGGCATTCTCTCTGTTCTCCCGTACTTGTTTAAGAGTGCTTGGTGTACTTGTATATTGTGTTTGCTCAAATTTAACACACAAATTAGCAAATATAAGTACGAAACAGACGTCTTTAGAAAGTTTCCTTGGGGAAAAAGAAAAGGCTCAGTGAAGAGACAGAAGAAGAGCTTTCAACATTAAGAAAACATAGAACTTTTAAAAGACAATACCATGAGTCCTACTTAAAATATGAATTTATCAGGACAGGTGATTCTCACATGCCAACCACACCCTGCATAGTTTGCGGCGAACAGCTCTCTAATGAAGCAATGAAGCCTTCAAAACTGCTTCCACACTTGAACGTCAAACACTCTGGATTAAAAGACAAACCCCTGGCTTATTTTGAAAGAAAGAAAAAAACGGGAACACGAAGGATATAAGAGATATTTGAGGGCCACCACATAATTGAAGGAGAATGCACTGAGAGCTTCATATTTGGTGGCTAACCGTATTGCTAAGGCTAAAAAGCCATTCACTATCGGTGATGAATTGATCCTGCCCTCCACTAAAGATATTTGCCGTTAACTTCTAGAAGAGGTTACTGTGGAAAAGATAGCACATGTGTCTTTTTCGGCTAGCACTGCGACTAGGTGCATAGAGAAAATAGCCGAAGACGTTGAGACACAATTTTTGGAGAGGATTAATACATCACCGTGGTACGCACTCCAGGTTGATTAATCTACAGATATCGACAAGGCAATGCTACTTGTTTATGTGCGATATCTACACACACACGCACACACACACACACACATATATATATATATATATATATATATTTATATATATATATATATATATATCTATATATATATATATATATATATATATATATATATATATATATATATCCCTTACTTGGTATTATTTGTTAGTAGGTTATTTGTTGGTTAGTGTTTTATGGCTGAGTTAATTAGTGTGTGTATGAGTGTGTGCTTTATTGGTTTGTGTTTTAGTTGTTTGGTTAAGCCGTGATAAGGTAGTGTTGTTTTAATCTATCGCATGCTATGTATAGAGTTTACAATTCTACATTGTTGCTCAAGCCCTCAATTGTGTTGTTTTGTTGCTTGGACCTGTTGTTGACTTACTGCGTCTCTGTGTACCCCCTTTTTAGTAACGGTTCTCTCATTTCATTGTGTTTGTGGTCAGTTTCCTTTTAGGACTCGCCTTTCAACATGGCCCGTGTTGATATAGTCCTCTTTCGTTGATGTAGCTGGTACCATTATGATTTGGTTCTTAAGGACTCCTTTTTAGCGTGGCAGTTATTACCATATTCCTGTTTCTCTTGCCGTTGTTTGTATCCTTGACTTTCATATTGTTGGTAGTGCTCATGTGTTCTCCTAGTTTTCCGTTTTTATTTGTGTCTTTAGGTTCGGTTGGGACTTGCTTTTTATCCGGTGTCTGCCAGAGTCCTTGCTCCTATTGGTTGTTTTGAGGACTCGCCTTTTGGCTTGGCCCATGTTGCCATAGTCCTGTTTTCTTTTGTTGTTTTTGGTGTCCTTAAGGGTTCCGTTTCTTTAGGATCCGCCTTTTGGCTTGGCAGTTGTTGCCATGGTCCTGCTGTCCGGGTGCTTTTTTCAATTAATTCTTTTAGATTCAGGTTGGGGACTTGTCTTTTAGCTGGCGTTTGCCATAGTCTTTATTCTTTAGTTGCTTTACTTACCATGTATCCAGTATTGATCCTGACATGTTCATGTTTTGTTAACTTTGGCTTCCTCGTTGTTCTGCTGATTTGTATTTTGTGTGATTTTTGATGTCTTAATCCTATTCCTCATTTGTTGTTACTTACCATTATTCCTTTACCTTTGGTGTTGTTAAGTCTAATTAACCCGGGAGATATTTGTGAATGTTTAGTCGTTAGTTGTTAGTCCAGTTACTGTTAATGCTGTATGTGGGCATTGTGGTATTGGGCGGTTTGAATGTTTGATGTAGATCAAGATTTCTACTCGTACGCTATATTTCCCCGCTGCTGTGCTTTTATTTTCCCGTACTTGTTGATCTGTTTTAGGCATGGTATTTTGCTTTTGTAGGCGGCTTCTAGGTTAACATTCTTTTTTCTGTTCAGTAGTTTCGGGTACGTTTTGCAGGTGATCCTATCGGCCTTTGTTGTTGGTAGTACTAGACAACGTTCCATGGAGCAAGTGTCAACATTAAATGCTCGGAATTTATATAATGTGATATGCAAATGAGTAAACGTAGTTGTTTGTGATAGGCAAATGAGTAGGCGTGGATTTATGTGATATTCTAATGAGTAGGCTTGGTTATCTGTGATATGCTAATGAGTAAAAATAGTTCTCAGTGATCTAGCGACATATCAGTTCATCCTGGCTTTGAGTAATTAACAAACAACATACAAAATTATATAAATAATAATGAAAAGAAGAAATTATTTAAAAAACTATGCAATAAGAATAAAAGGAAATACTTTACACCTTGAAATACGAATCATAACTGTAACAAACAAACATATGTTTCCAATTTTGAGTATATGTTGAATTTGAAATTACATTTTGTGAAGAAAACGTCATCATTTCATGACAACTTTTGCCGTCGATGATACTCAAGGTGACCTATTCCGGATGAAGAACAATGTGCCCTTATTACTTCTGATGAGCTAATTACATTTGAAAGCGAACTAAAGCTGTTTTCCATTCCATATAAATACTAACTACCAAGAAGCCTTGCGCATCTTCAACACAGAAGGAAAAGATATGTCAGTGGTTTTAACATCCCTGGTTTAGGGCATGATTGAGTTGAATTAAATTCCGTGATAACGGTCAGACAGATTGACAAGGTAATTTGAATTTTGAGGTTTAGGTACCGAAAATGACAGAGTTGAGACGATGCAGAGACATTTGTTTGCCATTTGAAATAAGCGTCATAAAATTAACTTTTCCAGAAATCATTACTAATAAGGGCAAAATAGAGAGAATTATTCTAACTGCGTTGGGCGGGAGTTTATGGTATGCAGGTAGATAAGTTTAATTCCAATTAGCTCAGCTAAATATGATGTGTGAGTTTCTCAGACAAATTCAAGGTTTTAAGTCTTACACCTCGAAACATTACTCAGTTTAAGTTTTTGCAGAAAGGCAAGAATTTCTTATAGTAAGTATCTTTTTTTCGTCCAAGGGATGGAATGTCTAAAAGTTTGAAGGACACCGAATCCTAAGAGCATATAGAAATTATGCTACAACAGAAATTACAAGGTAAATGCATCAATCTCATAAGTTTTTCATTTAGTCTATAAATATTTGTTTGAATTTATTCCTTTTCAATTAATACATTAATTTCCTTGACATCAGCTGAAAATAATTGTTTCAATTTGTTTTCTTGATTGGTAAAGGAATCATATATTCTAGGAATTGTATATATTACTTTTGAAGGCCTGTGGCCTGCAGAGAGAGAGAGAGAGAGAGAGAGAGAGAGAGAGAGAGAGAGAGAGAGAGAGAGAGAGAGAGAGAGAGAGAGAGAGAGAGAGAGAGAGAGAGAGAGAGAGAGAGAGAGAGAGATATTTTTTTCGAAGTACGTCGATTTGAACCTTTCGCCATGTTGGAGGGGCCAGAAAGCAACCAGATTATACAGGCATGCTGCGCAACTGAGTTCGATCGCTCACTCAATTTCATGATGAAGCTTGACATATCGATATCAGCAGAACGAATAATTGCAGCTTTTATAAATTTGGTAATTATTTTCTTAGAAAATGTCTGATTCATATGTCATCTTGCTCTATTATATAGCTCTGCTCGGATCTCTATTTACTCAATCCACTAACTTCATATTTTATTTTTTTATTTTCTTCAACCGGACAATACCGGTAACCCAACCACGAAATGCACAATGTGAAAAAAAAATTCAGCACCCAAGGAATGCAGTTCATTATTGCCTATTTGTTATGCTATCATCCTTTTCAAAGCGTTTTGGTCAGAATATAAAAATGAATGTTATTCCAGATCATTGCCTTTGACAAAACATAGACAACTTATATAGATATTAAATAGATTTGAGCTCACTTTACAAAATAACTACAATGGCTGCTGTTTAAAATAGCATATTCCTTTTATCTTTAGGTACAAAATATAAATGTTTCACAAGATTGCATCACGATGGTTCAATGGGGTGAAATAATAAATACGAATATGATAACGCCAATAATCGTGTAACATAGCTTAAAGACTAAAGTTCAGTAAGAAGACATCATCTTAAGAAGAGCGTTACCTGCCATAATAAATAGACTAACTAAATATTGAAATGCCAGAAGTGATTACGCATCAGAAATAAATGCACAATGATTTTTGATACTAAACTATATCTTACCGTATGAAGATGCTTGAATTGTATTTTATACTTGTTATGCAGAACAGACGTTTATGATATAAATACAAATGAATTAGTATTAAATCTAAGGTACTTCATACATACACTGCATACATTTCCTCTTATGTTGTGCCTACTCATACATACACTGCATACATGTCCACTTGTGTTGTGCCTACTCATACATACACTGCATACATGTCCACTTGTGTTGTGCCAACTCATACATACACTGCATTCATGTCCACTTGTGTAGTGCAAACTCATACAGACACTGCATACATATCCATCTGTGATGTGCCTTCTCATACATACACTGCATACATGTCCACTTGTGTTGTGCCAACTCATACATACACTGCATACATGTCCACGTGTGTAGTGCAAACTCATTCATACACTGCATACATGTCCACTTGTGTTGTGCCTACTCATGCATACACTGCATACATGTCCATTTGTGATGTGCCTACTCATATATACACTGATTCCATGTCCACTTGTGTTGTGCCTACTCATACATACACTGCATACATGTCCATTTGTGATGTGCCTACTCATACAGACACTGCATACATGTCCATTTGTGATGTGCCTACTCATATATACACTGCATACATGTCCACTTGTGTTGTGCCAACTCATACATACACTGCATTCATGTCTACTTGTGTAGTGCAAACTCATACATACACGGCATACATGTCAACTTGTGTTGTGCCTACTCATACATACACTGCATTCATGTTCACTTGTGTTGTGCCTACTCATACATACACTGCATACATGTCCACTTGTGTTGTGCCAACTCATACATACACTGCATTCATGTTCACTTGTGTTTTGTCTACTCATACATACACTGCAAACATGACCACTTGTGTTGTGCCTACTGATACAGACACTGCTTTCATTTCCACTTGTGTTGTGTCAACTCATACATACACTGCATACATGTCCCCTTGTGTTGTGCCTACTCATAAAATACACTGCATGCATATCAACTTGTTTTGTGCCTACTCATACATACTCTGGATGCAATTTTTTTGTTGTGCTTACTCATACATACACTGCATGAATGTACACTTGTGTAGTGCAAACTCATACAGACACTGCATACGTGCACACTTGGGTTGTGCCAACTTGTACAGACACTGCATATGTTACTCATATAGACGCCGCATACATGTCCTTATGAGCAATACGAACTCATACATGTCCAACATTGTTGTGCCAACTCATACAGACACTGTATGGATATTTCTAGCTTTCTGCTAACTCGCACAGGTGGTTCATGCATGTACTCTAGTGTGGTGCCAACTCATACCCGCACTATGTACACGTTTTTTAGTATTATGCCTGCTGATAGAGACACTGCAGTCATGTCCACTAGCAATCAGCTTACTCATACAGGTGGCACATAAATGTTTTCTAGTGTTCTGCCAACTCATTCTAGCACTATATGCACGTTCTTTAGTGTTTTGCGAACTCATAAAGACACTAAATACATGTTCCCCTGACTTTTGCCAACTAATAGATATTGCATAATTTCTTCTAGTGTTGCACCAACTCATACAGACACTGTATGCATGTCCTTTAGTATGGTACCAAAAGTAGTAGAAGAAAGTAAGAATTCGAGCTCAACAACCCCTCTCTCCACCCCTCCAGACCTCCAAACAAATACAAAATACCTAGGTAACGTAATAGAACACCTGTTGCAATCAATAATTGCGCTAAGAATCCGAGCTCAACAACCCCTCTCCCCACCCCTCTATACCTCCAAACAAATACAATAGAACACCTGTTGCAAAATACCTAGGTAACAGGTAAAATTTAATTACGTGATCTTCCAGAATAAGCAAAATGATATCTCAGACTCAATTTTCCAAATCATTACGATTTAGCAGAGCGTGGCGATTGTGGACTAAGTTACGCATTAGAATTCCAGTAAGGTAAGTGGTCTTATACCTCATTACCAACTGTTAATGTCTCAACTGTAGATATCAAAAATATTTCATTATCATGGTAATAGAGGCTAAACTTTACTTTACCGCTCACATAACGACGGGTCTCAAACAAATCTTTTATTTGTGATTTGTTAAGAGGGTATTTTTTGTCGATAAAATACACCTTTGACCGATCAAGATCAATTGTAAGTTTGGTGTATTTTTGCTGACTAATCGGACAGTGAAAGTTTTTAAATTCCGCTAGGAACTTTTGATACAATTGTTCGAGATAATTAAAATACTCGCTGTCATCAGATCTGATGAGCGAAAGTTTTAACTTGTCACGGGTACCACTAAAGCATATGCCTGATGTTTCATTATTAATTTCAACTGTCAATGGTTTGTCGTCCATCATTAGATATTTGATTTTGCTACTGTAGCTATTTTTCACTGTCAAATTTTCAAACATTATTTCTTAAGTTTAGATAAAAGTTTAGTTTGCAAAGATAATGTCAAGTATATCTCTATCATCATGACAATACCCAAGTGCAAGTGTATCTACCCCATTTTCGCAATAACGTTTATCATCAAAATTGCTCAAACCGCGTTTGATAAGGACATCTGTTTCGAGCTTATGATGATTTGTCCGAATTGACATAGCTCTTATAAAACTAACACCGCCATCAAGCGCATACTTGTAGTCATCAAATTTTATAAACTTTTTAACAAAATCACGAGGCAGACCTTTTGCTTTTTTGTTATTTTATTATTGTTTAACAATACGGCATACATTTTACTACGTAATCCGATAAAGTATTTGATAGCGCTCGAGTTCATTTCATCTTTGAACTTACCAATAACCTTTTTATTTGTGTCGTCATGAAATTTACTGTCACGTGGGTAATCCGAAAGATCAAACAGATATCTATTATCATGCATATCCTGATAGACGTCCTCGCATTCGATTTCATATACGAGCGAATCAGTATCAGTAAATAATAATCTACTAGCCGGCCACTGATTTTTAACAAAATTATAATGAAAATCATACATCAGCCACTTTGATAAATCTAACACTGAAGCTCCAACGTAGATCGGCTTGTTTAGTTTTAGATTTGTTTTTCTTCTTTGTATCGCAACAAGATTCTCATTAAATATTTTCATGCTCACAAAATCATCGTCTGACACAAGTTTGTTTCTGCGATTGACATCATTGACTAGTTCGATATTTACGCGTTTCCTAATATTCTCCATCGTCTTACCAAAAACAGAATTGTTCATCAGTTTGAAAAAGTTTTTCTCAAAATCAGTTTTTGCCGCAGCTCTTCTTGTAGTGTTCGAGTTAATATAACCTCTCATCCACGGCGACTGATTAAATTTTAGTACGCGATGAACTTTTCTCAACACGAGACCAGCATCGACTGCTTGTTTTAAAGCTTTGTAATGCAAAACATAATTACGTTTATAAAGCAAATTTGGTACTAGTTTCTTTACCATAGAATGTTGTCTTGGTAATGCTGACGCTTGTTGTTCTTCTGATAACAAACTATATTCTATAACCATCGATTCCGCGCAGAAAAGGTAATCGTTATGTAATTTGTGTAGCGAAGTTGGATAATCGAGATCAACTTCAACGAAATAGAAAACATCTTCGGGTATCTTTTTTTCTGTCTCCGATAGAAATCGATCAGCCGTGATCCAATGAAATCCACCAAATGGCATTGATTCTGCCATCGAACCACCGTTAAGATTATTACAATCTAGATAAATTATATACTTCGAAGGAAGGTCAGGGTTATACTGTTTCAGGTATTTGTTGTTTGCTTCAGCATATTTTTTTGTTATCACGCTAATACCACCTCGGATACCTTTTTCGATAAAATTGAACATATCAACATCAGTCAGTAATTCTAACCTTACCTTACTAAACTTTAGCAAAGCATCCCATGACAACCCAGGGGCAGAATAATACCAGCAAGGATCTAGTCCATAATTATTATAACTCACTTCTCGAAAACTTTCAAAAATATCTGCTAATAATAAAATGTCAGTTTTCAAATACAAATCGTGATAATCACCAAAAGTCTCACAATCAAACTCTTTCCAAATATCTTGTGCATACCTGTACTCATCATCAGTGATATTTTCATTTTTAAGTTGCGAGTAAAATTTTTCTTTGCCAGGTAAAGATGTTTCATCAAATTTACTCCAATCGTCGAGATATTCATATGGAAAAACTCCTTTTTTAGCTGGTAGATTAAATTTATCTCCAAAACAGTCTCTTAGGTTATTAAATTTACTACAACTTTTTACTAGCTCATCTAACGATGCTACCATAAACTGCAGGCTGTCAATAAAACGTAATTTACCTAGAGTAACTGACATATACTTTTCAAAATTATTTGGAATGCATTTGATGACATTATTGAGTTTTAGATGAGCTTTTATCTCAGGATCACCAAAAGCTTCTACGATGATGTGACTATCATATCCTCGAAAATTGTGAAGAATAACTGGAATAAAATCTGGAGCGTGAAATTTTAAATTACACTGGTCATGAGCCGCTCCACGATACTGTCCGGTCAAATGGCAATGGTCACGTACTTTTTTCCTGACATTGTCAGGGTCAAAAGCTTTTTCACAAATATAACAAATTTTCGCTTGCTCGTGATCGGATTCTTGTTGAGGTGTTAATTTTAACATTGGAGTTACTCTTTTCAAATGGTAAGTTATATGATCAACTTCGCTGATCAATTGCTTGAGAAGCCAGACAACTGGATTTTTACCACGATATAATTTGATTGGCTTAGATAATCTAGAATCAGTACAACAAACTACCTTGTACGCTACTCCGCACGGAACATGATTTTGAATTTTTCTTGTACTCGATTGGTTAGGATTATTTTCTACGCCAAGTACAGGTTGAAGTAAGCATTCGAAATCGACGTATATGACGAAAGGAATTTTTAGTTTGTGATTATGATGGACAAACTGTAACACGCTATCTTTTTTAGATGGCATTGTTATTCTTTGTACGTCACTACAGTACTGCAAATGCTTTTGTAATGTTTCATTGTCTCTACAACCGTGCAAGCAGCGATAACAAAAGAACTTTTTGTTGTTATTTTTATTATACTGTCTTCCAACTAGTCTGTTAAAGTTTTTGATCCAAACGTAATGATTTTTATAAAACAGTAAATTGATAGTCGATTGTGAAGCTTTTTCTGAAATATACCTCGGATAGACATTTTCTTTTTCATCTAATCCGAAAACGTTAATCGAAACATTATTTTGCTTTTCAAACTTTTTGTATTTGATTTTCTGCCACTGGAAAGTCAATGCCAGCACAATTTAATCTTGGCACGTGACTGATATACTTCTCAACACGATCAGCATTTTATTTCTGCTGGAAATAGCGCGGAAAGAACAGCCCATTGGAAACATTTGCTATCGACGTTTTTTATGTTTATACAGCACTGTTTATTTTTTATTTTTAGTGGCAGGTCGATATACGAACTACCGCGTAATGCGTCATATTTCATCGTGTGAAACAAAATTTCCTTAATCATTTCAAACTTCCAACCCGAACCTAATTCGGTAAATTCTTCTATTTTTTTCAAATTTCTTGGTGTATTTCATTAGATAGTGACAAAAGATCACTACCAAGTAAAACACGTCTAGATTTTGCGTTGATATAAGGGTCTGCAATTTCCTTGTTAGTAGATTCTTCCTTCACAAGTAGTTTTGAAAATATAACGTTATATTGCACTAACAATCTTAGACCCTTGTGTTTTTCAAGCTCACGTTTTACAGTCGTCTGTAGCAGAAGAAAGAGATTTGTTTCAGTAAAATTTACTAAAACATTTTGATTATCAAACTGATAACTATTATCAAAACCTGCAAAAGCAGTCGCTTTTTTAACAGGTTCTCCAATAAGTCTCTTCTTGGCTATATCACGCAATTTCAACATCGTTATACTATAGTCTAATATCTAATTGATAATTTACCGCACACTGCGCATGCGCTAGAAAAACAATTAGCGATAAAAATATCACCTATAATATAATGACAGTAAATCTGACAAGCGCACGTGAGCAAGAGGAATGTCACGTTTATCCGAAGAACAATCTGTACGCTGGAAATGCACTTGGTTCGGTTATTAATATAATTACTGGAATATCTGTTGGTAAAGCAACTTCAGCGGGTTATACGATTAGTGTAAAGGGAGATAATACTGAAAGGATTACGATGTTTAGAAAAGATTTTATTTACACGTTATTTTGCGATGACATTCAAGAGGGAAAACGAGTATATCATTATAACGGTAAAGTCACTGATGATAATATTGAAAATTTATCCTTACAAGACGAGTACAGCCGCATCCGGTCTTTGATTTATACGAGGCTAACGATCGCGGTATTATTAGAAACAGAAAAACTAAAAAAGTTCTTGGTACCATGAATAATATGGGATATCTTATAGTAACTGTTAGAGGAACATCGACAGATCAAGTTTGTTATACTGGTCATAGGTTTGTTTACGAGGTGTTCAACGGATCTATACCCAATGGTCTGGTTATTAATCATATCAATAACGTAAAAACAGACAATCGATTGGAAAATCTGGAGCTAGTGACCCAACAGGAAAATGTGAGAAAAGGACGAGGTGGTGGTATTAATTTTAGATGCCCAATAAAACCTGTTATTTCGTTAAACCTTGAAACAGATGAGGAGATCAAATTCAAATCAATTACAGCTGCGGCGAAATATTATAATATAAATCCCAGAGCAGTAAAATTTGTAGCTGATGGAGCAACAAAATCAGCTTTTTCAAACAAGTATAATGCTAGTATTATTTTTAGATATGAGGATTAATTATACTTAACAATTCTGTTATGGTTAAACAATGATGAGCAAATGCTAAAACATCATCGCGATTAAATTTTAGCGTCACTACTGCACTTTCATCAATTTTTTTTCTGCTGCTGTTAATAATATTTTATGAGAATCACCTTGCATTACAAAAATCTCAACGGAATATGCACCATAACCCGACAAGCATTTTCTTACCGCTTCGGTCAGTTCGTGGTAGTTTATTATATTAACTTTTTGGTGATATTTTACCTTGTCAGTCATCTTATAACAACAAATTAGATCAAAAGTATATTATAATATGGATATGATGAAACGACTCGATCAACTATACGAAGAAGATACTAGTGATATCAGCGATAAGGTCTCCACAATCTCTAATGATATGATAGACAAATCTGTTGGTTATAACGAAGATGATATTTTATATAACAACGAATCTGATGATGGTGAAATAGTCACTGTTACTGACAGATTTAATTACCGCAGACCAACCACTGGAAAATATAATGTCAAGTATCACATTGCTAAAAAAATTATAAAATTTGATTTTACCGTTACCGAACAGCAGGTATTTTTGCAGTTAATCAGACCTTTTTTAAACATCAAAATTTCAGGTCGACAGAAAAATATAAAATTTGATTTCATCTTTGTCAAGATTTTTAATCTAATGACGATCTCTGACGATCGCAGACAATATCTAATATCATTATGTAAACCAGTAAAAGGTGTATCTATCAAACGAAAGTATGAGGAAATTTATAATAGCATTATCTCACAGTCGATAAAGTCGACCGGGTTGGAATCCAGCTGTTAAATTTATCGCTATACCCACGCCATTTGACTAAACTTTTATCTCCTTTTTTCCTAATCACTTTTTCGATAACGAAAACATCTTGTTCAGTTTTTTGTAGTTCTTGTTCGTAAAAACTACCTACTATAGGTTCCCCTGCCAGATCTTTTAACGCGTACGTTACAGGTACTGTTAAAAGTACCTTATCAACCACAAATACTTCTTCGCTCCAGTTTGGAGTAAATCCTTTTTCAAATATCTTTTTAGTCAAAGAGATTCTAACTTTATCACCGACCTTAAATTTTTGTCTGCGGTACATGTTTTCGTTTGCTAATATTGGATTTTTGATAGCGTCATTGGGTGTCATTTTGATGGTTCGATGTTTCGTGTTATTATATTCGCCTACGATTTGAGAAAGGTCATCGATGTACCTGTTGGTGTTTTTAGCTGTCATATGTTTGTGTAATTTTTCGTTTAGCGTGCGATTAAATCTCTCGACAACAACGCTTTTGCCTTCGTTTCCTGTAACGTATTTTTTATATTATTTTGTTCTAGAAACTGTTCAAACTTTTTGTTAAAAAACTCGGCTCCATGATCAGTCCAGATTTTGTTTGGTTTTCTTTCTGTACTCGTTATTATCTGTTTTAGCGCATCAGTGATTGACGTTCCTGTTTTATCTGAAACTGGCACACTAAAAGCGTATTTGCTGAAAACATCTGTGACATTAAACAAATATTTCTTATTATCGTTAAACTGAGCCAGATTGGATACATCTATTAAATCTATTGCCCAGATATCATCTACAGCGTTTGCAACAACTTTACGTCTCGGAAACTTTTTTTTTAGGTCTGTGTAGTTCGACTGCAAGATCATCGTATAATTCTTTTCCGAGTCCGAGTTTATATTTTGCTCCTATCATTCCCTGAACGAATCTTCTATCAAAACGTTCTCGTAGATTTGTTGGCTCCATATTATATAATTCGTCTAACATTACTTTATCACAATCTGCTTTCGAGTTTTCATGATCACAATAACAGATATCGTGACGCATTGCTATTGCATCCACTTGATTATAAGGCTCTTGTCCTGGCAATGGATTGTCGTTTTCATCTAGTTGTTGATCTAGCGGATTATAAGGACCTGTATACCGATGACCTGGCAAGGTCCAACCGCCTTTTGGTTTTGGTAATTTACCAATAATTTTATGTATATCTATACCTAACCCTATTATTTCTCTGTTGTTACAACGTTGACAGTACGTAATGATTTTATCTTGTTCTATGCAAAGATCTTTATCACAATCACAATTGCATTTCATTTTATTTTATTTTATTTTGTTTCATAAAATTAATCGTCGATCAAGATAACTCTATCAACGCTAGATCCTACTTGTTTTTTCAAAAACATACTTTTCTTTCTACCACAGATTGCACAAATACTTTTTAACATCATTCTAATTTTTTTCGTTTTTTCCGTCATCTCATCCTTGTTCTCTGTTTTAGTTTTGCATTTGAGACAGTATGTTGACATTATTATATCACGGAGTTTAGATAAATTTGATTGCAATATTATCATTCGCATGAGAAGGATGCTCATCAAATTGTAAAATAAACTTTAAAAAGTTTTTACTCCCAGAGCTTTTACTCTGGTGCATTTGTCTGACAAACATGATACAATAATAACCACAAGCTGATGTTCCAATCGGCTGTAGTTGATTAGACGAATAATTTATTTTATCAAATTTTTTAAAAATATATTTTTTTTATGAGATCGCTTGGAGGAAGTCCGAACGAATCAAAATAATTGTTATCGTGGACAGCAACCCAGTGGGTGCCAGAGCCATCATTGAAGTTTTCAATATTTACAACACAAGAACCGCCTGTTGGTACGTCATCGAGTTCATCCTTGGAAAATACTCCTCGAAATCCAACAACGTCCTTCAATTTTTCAATGATGTCAAAATTGCTCAATAACGTCTGGTCCCTGGTAGAGTTAATCCGCGTCCGATTCCTAGTAAGTTTGGCAGCAGACTTCCCGATAGTCCCGCCAAAAGTGGAGCGAAAGGAATCATTCCTCCTTGTTTTGTTTGTTTGCGTTTTGTTGTTTTCTTTTTTTTCGATGATTTTGTTTTTTTTTCGGCGACTTTTTCGTTGGCATTTTATTTTATACTGTTACATAAAATTAACGATAGATTTGTTTGATACCACGACCTTCGACTGCTTTCTTCGTTGCGCCAGAGACTGCTCCTGACGCAGCCGCAAGTCCAAGTGTACCAAGTACTGGTAAAACTTTGCTAGCTATTACTGATAACGCTGGTCCAAAAAATCCACCTTCTTTTGACATTGCAGTTACCTGAGAAACAGATAATTTCAGCACAAAAGGTTTGTTGCGATCGAGTTTATTGATTTGTTGTTGCGTTAGCATGACTTTTACTGCAATTTTATTTGAAGTTTCCGGAGAGGTCATCAAAGAAACAGAGCTGCGTTTAGCAACAGCTGCTGATAATTTTTCAACTTGACCAGATGTTAGGTATATTTCTCGAGTTGTGTATTTGGTTTTCGTAATGTTATATCCAAGTTGTTAGATTAAACTTGTACTGTCATTCTTCCTTTGATTGAATCGATGGTCAGAAATCGATCATTAACCAATAGCGCGTATACGTTATAATGTTCACCTGGCACAGCGCCCAGTGTCCACGTGACCTCAATATCTGCAGTCGATCCCACAACACGCTCCAAATGTTTTGATACGTCAAAGTAAAAGATGGGATAGAGCGATCGAAACTCTTCTATTGATATTTGAGATCCACTGTCCGCGTTCTGATATTTTTGCATTGCTTCCATAAGATACATGTACGGCCGAGAGATGTTTCTGGTGGCGTCTATGGCAAAATTACATTCGATTGCACGTTCGGGATACTGTTTGGAATTTACTCTCACAAATATTCGTCTAACGTCTGGGTTATCGAATACGGAGTTGTTTATTTCCTGATTGTTACGACGTGCTTGTCGTTGAAATACGACGAACAAGTGTCGCGGTTGTTGCTCGCTGGGCGTGGTCGTTACACGCCACGTGTAATCAGTCGCGTTGGGAATGGCTGTTTGATAAATCCTGTTCTGTTGGAAGTGTATCTTTTTTGTAAAGGTGGCTAGTAAAGATTCGAGCTCCATCATTTTCGCTAATGAAGGGACAACCCGAGGCATCCACAGTGCTAATCTTGTAATAGAAAACTGTCCCTCAGCCACTCCACCGGCGTGTATTATACAATCGTTCTGATCAGCTCGATCTAATATAAGCGTATGTTTTATTCCTCGAAACACTTTGTTATAATCACGGCAAAATCCAAAGATTGTACTTAACGGAAGCATCATCGTTATTTGGCGAGATTCTACGGCAAATGCTTTTCGTTTGGTAAATCCCTCGTTATATTGTTGTTGTCTTATATTTGTAACGGCTAATCTTATCGAATTACCTATCGCAGCGGCATCATCAGCAGCAGGATTGGCGATGAGATTATTGTTATTTGCAGCAGGATTACCAGCACCAGTACGAAACTCACTCGAAACAGCTGTACCTAATGAGGTATCTTTGAACCACATCATATTTGTGGCTATTGATCTGGAATAGTCATCGCTAAACGAAACGATGTTTAGTATTGTACTCGCTATGGGTAAATTAATTGAAATATCTTCTACGGTTTGATTGGCCAGTTGGTATCGTGCACTCTTAAACAAGCTCCAACCATTATTGACGAGAGCGATTTCTGCATCAGCTGCAATATCACCACCTATCACAGTTAATATTTGACAACGCACTTCTAACATTGCCTTATGGGGTAGTAGAAACACGTCCTCGTCTTTTGTGTTAAAAGTTCTAACCCCAGTTTTATTCGGTTCGTTCGAGTTTTCATCTAAATACTCGACATACTCTAATTCTGTTACAGCATCGTCAGTATCAATTTCTTCTGTAAGATCGTGATAGTTTTTAGCTGACATTTATTTTATAATCGTTACACAAAATTAAAAGGCAGCAGGGGTCATCGGTTTTGTTTTCTTTACAAGTTTACGTACTATTTCTTCACCACTCGGCGACAATAATTTTTTGTTGTAGCTATCATAGCTCGTTTTGTTTCTTCTGTTGGCGCAATATCTGATATTACTCGTTTTATTTCTGATGGGGAAGGTCCTTTAATCTTATCAGCAATCTTTTGCCCTACTGCAGTGCCTGCTGAAGATGCCGCCCCTGTAGCGAAAGCTTTACCGGCGTCAAGTGCAATGGGCGCTACTTTACGCGCGATTCCTGGAATATTCTCTGCAATTGTTGTAAATATATTTCCAAAAAATCCACCTACGATTTTTCTTCGATAAACTTTTCTTCGTCTCATTTTATAAAATTATGTACACAAAATCACATGTCTAGGCAGTGCGTAGGTGTAAGTAATACGTGACTATCTCGTTGTTCACGTCTATTTGTCGTCCAGATTGGTCTGTGAGTTGCATTGTAATGCTTGTAATTTGATTCTCAGGTGTTATTGGATAGTAAATAATCTGTCGCGGATTGATTTGCATGAGAGAACCTGGTGGGACTTCTGGTGAGAAACTGTAGATCGTTTGCCCGCGGTTGCCTTTTGACGTATAAGATCCAGATGCGATAGAGCAATTGATGAGTATTGTATTTACTTCTGTGATATCTACTGGTAGTTCTCCATCAAATGTCAAAGATTTATCTTCACCGGTGGTATAGTATAAAACTCTAGTAAAACCTAACATCTTTCCAATACTTCTTTCTCCAAAGAGGACTTTCATATTTCTTTTCACTGTTATCCTAGCTCGTAAGGTGTTATAATTCGCCGCTAATTCGAAATTATCAGCATTCCCACCAGCTTTTGTTAGAAGCTCTTTTATTGTTCTGTTTAGATCAGTAATGTTATAAGCTCCTTGTGGAATCTGTAGTTTGTATTGTATATCAATAAACTCTTTTTGTGATGTTGGAGATTGTTTAACATTAACGATTAAAATTTCATCATTAACCCCATTTTTAATATTCGGCATGGCGTTCCAACAAGTATAAGAAATTAATCCAATCTCATACTGTTTTGCAGGATCTAGTTCTATTGGTGGGTTGTAATTTACTGTAAAGTTCGCGCTGTTTCCTGTTATTTGTGATGAATCAAGCAATAATGTTGTTTGCATTATACTAATATTTTAGATAAGATCGCGGTGTAAAATTTCGTACTCGGATGATGTTAGTAATCCACTCGATCTTAGATGATCAAGTATATCAATAATTTCGGTATCAATCTCTACACTTTCATTACCAGCTTTTTTAGAGGATATCAACAGCATTAGCCGATCGACTATGTCTGCGTTTGATGTAAAAACTTTAACTCCACCTCCATTCTTTTCTTCCGGTAATCTTTTATCTTGTTTTTTTCATATTGTTTGAGTAGTCTTTTAAAATCCCAACCTTTACTATAATCTCCTTGTTTATTTCGATATCGTTTTGATGTTTTAAGAAAAACTTCAGCAATAATTCCTTCTCTAATATAATTGAGTAATGTTGGAATATTTCTTTCATCTTTTTCATCTTTAATATCTTTAATATCATCATCAGCACGTGAGCCATCTTCTACAATTCTTTCTAATTTTTTTTATCAAATTATCATAGTTTTCGTCGGACCAATCTCGAATACTATTAATATTAGTGATATCATATTTTTCCATAAACTCTTCATACTCATCATATTCTATTTTAAACCTAGCTTGTCTTCTGTAAATTTTTATAGATTCTCCAAAAGGCATTATTTTTATCATACTTTCTTGTAACGTTTTTTGTTTCTCAGCTAATTTTTCCATCATACTTCTTATCTCATCTGGATTAACCGTCAATCTTGTTATTGCGTGTTGAAGTTCAAGAGGATTGTTCATTAGCCTGTCAAACTCAGCTTGTCGTGCAGCAGGATCAGCAATGTTTCTTACAAGTTCGTTTACAATTTTTACAGTTTCTTCTTTTGATCTTTCTCCAAGTAAACCAAACAAACCCTTTTCTTTCATTTTTGCTAGTTCTTCTGGAGATGATGTTTGTATTTCTGGCTGCTTGCCAAGCATCGCCTCAGTAACAGGTTTGAAAAATTTGGTTCTTTCTTCTTCTGCTTGAACTTGTCCACGTCGAGCTTCTTCCACCTTTTTCTTAAAATCCGCTCGAGTTTCGAGAAGCTTTTTTAGTAATTCGATTTTCTGTTGATGTTGGTCCATTATTTTTATACGCTTTACAAAATTATATCATAGAAACGTCTCAAGGCAACAACGAAACATCTTGGTTGGATCACGCACTAGCTTGTCAAATAAAAAGAAACTATATCGATCTTTAGTTGCTCGATGATATAATTCGATAAATTTATCTTTTGTAACATCACCACATTGTTCGTTTGCAATATTTCTCACATCCACATTATCTAGTCCGGGAAATAATATGAAACAACCCGTATTTCGCCTAATAAACCTATCAACATTATAAAAACCTTGGGCAAGATAAACAGAATTACATCTTTTATTACGTGATAGTGAAAAATATGATCTAATCTTGTTCATCTCCTCGTTGTTTAGCGGAATATCATCAAAGACGATTATCTTATGCTCTGACGAATCGAGTTCGTTCACTGGAACGAGTTCTTCTGGTTGTTTTATCAAAAATATATCATCACCAATGCCAAGTTCATCACGAAGTTTATCATTATACTCGTTTAATAATTTGTATTTGTCTTGTTGGGAGTTGATGGTGTAAATATACACCTTATCATAGTTAAAGTTATTATTGAGTAAAAGATTTAATAACAAATTTGTTTAACCAGATCCAGTTCTCCCAACAATAAGATAATGACAGTCTGGAAGTTCATTGTTATGTTTATGCTTCACCAATCGTTGGGTGTCAAAGTTTATTATCTTCGCCATCGTATAATTTTATGTTATATTAAACCAACAATTTTGTATAGAACGGTATGTATAATGAGCTACTATACAAAATTTGGAACATTAGCAGTAGATTTATTAACAGAAGGTTACTAGGGTGACTTATCCAAGTATGCGACTCTTGATAAGCTCAAAAATGAAATCAACAATTTGTTAAACGTTGCAAGTGTAGATCCAAATGAAGTTGTAGTTTTCCAGGACAAACAAGGACGATTAAAGACGAGTAATGTACAACTATCAGATGTACTAGTACGAAATCCTACTGCAGTTGCTAATAATATTGTTACTTTTAATAATCAAGGTAAGATAGAAGATTCGGGTAGGTCAGTTAACGATTATGTTAGAAAAGCAGGTGATTTATTTACGGGGAACATTGTTATGAACCAGAACAAAATCACATACCTTGGAAACCCAACTGAGGATAATGACGCTGCTACTAAGAAATATGTTGATGATCAGGAATCAAAGTACGTGTCGGTGCGTGGTAGTATAATGTACGCGTTTCTCAACATGAACAATAATAGCATTACTAACCTTAGAACACCAGAGTTTGATTTTGATGCTGTAACAAAGAAATATGTTGATGATATCAACAATGAAATCACCAAGTTCAAAACTGATTTTACTAATCACATCACCACGTTTTTAAATTTTCGCAGAAACATAAACAAAACCAATAACGAATTTTTTGGAAGTCCGCCGTCTGTTGATATTACACTCGATAATATTAACACAAAACTCAACGATATTATTAGTGGAATTCCTAGTATTGTTGAGAAAACGAGTATGATTAAAATTCCTCACAAGCAGATTAAAAATATTGTCTATACTGTTGCTTCTGGAATGTATACTTGGTCGCCGCAAAATAACACTCTCAAACATACTGCAGAGGTCACTGGTGTGTATAGATTGTCCGTGTTTAGCAGTGCAAAGTTTAATATATTTACCTTATTTCCATGGCGTCACTCGACTGATAATTTCTCTGGAACCGTGTCTATTGTGTTAAACAAAGATGTTGAAGAAACTTTTATGCTAATAGCAGATGACAAAAAAATTAACTGCTGTGTCATATTGGTATTGTCTGGAATTTGTGGCTGAAACACCTCAACTAGTTACTTAATCAAGCCTGAGATTATGTGAACAAATATTATAATGAAAAAAGTATAGTTGATTTCAATCATATTTCAAAAGATATTCCAGGACAGGATGTTGACGCACTAATACAATACTACAAATATTATCACAAAAAACTTTGGTGCGTAAAAAAATGCTACAAATATTATAACAAAATACTTTGAGTAATATCATATCTACCCTTGTTAATGACTAGTTCTGGCATAATTTCAAGTGGTATATCATTAAACCCGTTTTTGTTAATCATATCCGGTGTTGGTGTTTCTCTTACAGCAGCTTGTAAAAAAGTTGAACCTAAAATTTCGATAAAAAAGCACGGCTGCTTAACATCAATTATAACTTACAAAAAACTACTTGATCAAATAAGATCTTACCTACGAGGAGTAAAATATAGTATGGACGATTTAATATGTGAATTTCGTATTATTGACAACATGTTAACAGATATTCTACCCATGAGGATCAGCAAATATGAGAAAGATTATCGAAAGAAGTATGATATAACATAAAATTAAGATATAATACCACTTTCCTTACTGGAATTCTAATGCGTAACTTAGTCCACAATCGCCACGCTCTGCTAAATCGTAATGATTTGTAAGATTGAGTCTGACATATCATTTTGCTTATTCTGGAAGATCACGTAATTAAATTTTACCTGTTACCTAGATATTTTGCAACAGGTGTTCTATTGTATTTGTTTAGAGGTCTAGAGGGGTGTGGGGAGGGGTTGTTGAGCTCGGATTCTTAACGCAATTATTGATTGCAACAGGTGTTCTATTACGTTACCTAGGTATTTTGTATTTGTTTGGAGGTCTGGAGGGGTGGAGAGAGGGGTTGTTGAGCTCGAATTCTTACTTTCTTCTACTACTCCAAATCATAGATGTCTTCTAGTATTATGCCAACTCAAGCATACTCTACATACATGTCATTTAGTATCGTGCCAACTCATACAGACATTACAGATATGTCTTCCGTTATTGTGCCAACTCATACAGCACTACATCCATGTCGTTTAGCATCGTGCCAACTAATACATGTCCTCTTTGTTGTACCAACTCTTACAGACATTACATGCATGTCCTCTTTTGTTGTGCCAACTCATACTGACACTACACACATGTCGTTTAATGTCGTACTCACTCGTACATGTCTTCTAGTGTTGTGCCAACTCATACAGCCATTACATACGTGTTATTCGTTGTTGTGGCAACTCATGCAAATACAACAATCCTGTTCTATAGGCACTACGCACGTGTCGTTTAGTGTCGTGCATGATGTTTCGTTAACTTTATTACATTTGATATGCCAGATTATGTGCTTGTGTATGTGTAATTTCGTATCATTTAAGATTGTTCAATGACTCATGGTGTGCTTAAATTGATGTAAAGGGAATTAAACGGTGTACTGCCAAATGGTTCGTTTTCTTTATCTTCTTCTTTGTAAAATTGGATAATTTCGATCATTTACAACTGAGATATAAGCTTATTATTTTTCGACAAGCGTTACTTCATGGACATAATTATGTTCATGCATACCACATGACAACTTTACCGTGCAGGAACCTTTTCAAATAAGATGGAAACAAATCGATTGATATATATTTGTATTAATTTGGTATGTTTGGTGAGTTAGTGTGTTCGGTGAGTTGGCGTGTTGGCGATTGGTATATTTCGTGAGAAGGTGTATTCGGGGGATTGGTGTATTCGGGGATTGTTTGTTTTGTTCTCTGTATTATCATTATCAGCCTAAAGTGCTTGTATGAGAGAATTATGCGTCCATAATGATTGTCTACTCCTTGGATTTATTTGTCATCTTACCTTCCATTAGTGTTGAATCATCGTGGTTTGTCTTCTGCTTTTGGCTAATACTGCCTTCTGCAAAAGTTATATTGTGTTGAAATGCAGTTTGATATTGTAGATAACGGATTCATTCAAACTTTAACCACCCGCAACGTTTGTAGCGTACGGAACAGTGGTAAAAGACAATGTGGTCTATGTACCAAATGACAGTAAAACCCAGTTGTTTCGATCACGTTATGTCAAGTGCTGGATAAAAGAGTTTTCAATACGTTTTATGTAGTACTTTTGGTGCATTGAAAATTTCATTTATGATGTATACATGCACACTTATAAATTGATCAGGATCATAGAGGTGGTGTGAATTTCAGGAGCCAGTATCTCGTCAAATTTTTAGAATTTAAATGTGCATCACAGAATGGAAATAACTAGAATTATCGTAATACAAGCGAAATCATCATACCCTTGCCATCCCAAATAATGGTTCTTTACAACAGCCATGGTTTGTTTTCATTTTTATATTTTGTTCATTTGTTAAAATCAGTTTCTTTATAAGGTCAAAAAGCATGCAATTTACTTCGCGATTTGGCACGTTCTTGTCTACAACATACTGTTGTCAATGTGTAGTGGCATATCAATGTAATTGTTCTTCAAAATTTTCCTAGTAAACAGGTGGACTTTTAAAGATATGATTAGCCAAAATTACTGAAATTATCTTAGAAGTATTAATTCTAATTTTTAAAATTTGCTTGTTTGTCTTCTTAATTTGAAGAGGGCTGTAGTCTTAAACTGGAGATTGAGAATTCGTAAAAGTTTATTTTTAAATCGAAAAAAGTTTGTAACATCAAGTCATATATTCATTTTTATCTATTTTATCTATTTTTCTTAATGGAAAGAGTCAGGTAATATAATCTATGAAGTAAAAGCGTAAGTCTGAAGATCTACATATCTAAGCGTGAAAAGGAACCTAATCTAAAATTGCTTTTCTTTTTTATCTACTGATTTCCTAACGGAGCTCCTTCATCAAGCAAACAGTCATCGTCAAGCAATGAGTCCATGTCAAGTATTTAATTCTTATAGATTCATAGTAAGTATATTTGATTATTTCTATTTTTCAAGTTAATGAGTCAAATAGAGTGCCGGATTTATTCTTAAACTAAGTGACATTTTCATACCCTTTAGTGATAAGGCCTTTTAAAATAATAGCTGGTATCGTACTGTTAAAGTACACAATTATGACACAATATGCAAGGAAAAATTGCAAATCTCGCCGAAACCATGATCACAAATATGGATTTCAATATCTTACTTGAATAATAATATACCTCACGAATAGTTCAGCGTTTTTGAACTTCATTAAATGCTGCAGCTGATCTCGGTTAGCAGACACGCCCCTCTGACACGGAGAACTGAAGGATGGACTGAACGCGAAGACAGAGGACGTGTTTAATAACTGACTGCTTCCATTCATTAAACATGCATGTCAACATAAATTTGAAGAACATGTGAGGCTGAATACATATTTTAGAATGATGAAACTTATTATGAAATTTAATTTATTCTTAAACAATTTTGAAACACTGACAAGGACACTGTTACATAGTATGCGGCCATTTGCAGGTAGCTGAATTTCATATCAGTTATCAAAAAATACAACATTAAAATAAAATAACTTTCATATTCTAAGAAAAATTCTTGAACAAGAGAAAAACATCTGGTGCAGGAAAGTCTAAAATGGTAATGACAATGATCGCCTGTAAATAGCAAGTGATCGTTCAGTGTCCTTGATTATTGCCAGTGTTTCAAAATTGTTGATCATTCACTTGCTGTGTACTTTTGTGGTTACTACCAGAAGGTTTGTTATTTTACAAGAGCTGTTGAACAAAACATGTTTGCTTGGGTACGCCTCTAAAATACCGTTAGTCGTTATTATAAAACAATACAAAATTAGCCTATCATAGACTTGATGTTATGTTCAATGGAATTCTGATAAATATACCGTATATACTCGCGTATGAGTGGGAAGCAACTGGAGACAACGTAGATTCTGACGTGCACAATGCAACGGAAGATCGGGATCTTTGTTCTTTTTTTCTAATTGGTCTAAACAAAGAGTAAAGACTCATATCTGACGGCTCCTTATGCGATGTATCTGAATTCATTCGTCACTGACGGGACTCAGTTATAAGAGAAATCTTCAAAGGCATAATACCCCAATTAATATCATTCACTAACTGTAATCACAAAAGTGTATTTCCAAAGGTCAGGTGTCAACTTTGAAGATTTTAACACCTGCTTGCTGAAGAATGCAAAATATGCGCTAGTGCTGCAGGATTCGCAATCATATTTATCATCCTCCGTCGTGGAAGAAATTGGCTTTATAGTATAATCTGTATAAAATGATTATGTTACACACAGATTAGAGAAAAAGAACAAACTTATTGTCTTGCTAACAATTGCAGGATCATCTGATGTTAAAAATATTATATTTTGTGTCATTGTTTGATATATAAAGTTAATAATAAATAGTTGGGACACATGAACCAGTAAATGGAAAATCGCTCTGAAATTCCCGTCGAGAATTGATCTCAGATGTAGTTGTAGGAATACACGTCCATTTGATGAATTTGATGATACACTTCGTCGGCGTTCTCGGCATTTGTTACGTCATCCAACCCGATACTATTTCAAGCGTGACTGCAATATTCATTTTGGTTTATTTGGATTATTTCAAAGGTATTCGCTATATAAAAAAGCTTTTTACCTCATTACGGATGGTACTTCAAAACAACTTAGTTGATTTCACTGCAGAGCGACTGTCTAATTAGACATTTGCATATTTAGTAAACCAAAATATGTTTCGTATCACCCTGTAGCACACGCATAGGTCATATCATTTTAGCATGCTTATTTATGTTAATTTAAGTACTCCAGTTAAAGATAAAATGATTTTAGCTGTAACATGAAATCATCAACTACCAGAAATGCAATGCGTTCAATTATTGGAACAGGATCAAGATTTACTAAGGCAACTTCTAAGACACGAGTGATTATAAATAAAGCATATCTATACCATCTATGATGAAGTATATGAAAATGCATTCAGTTACTTTCCCCAAAAATTTTTTTAAAAGACTCATTATCCATTCATGCTTATGAACGATATCGTTTATTCCTTGCGTAGAGTATAACACAAAGTAATGAACAATATCACCTTTCGACCATTAATTATGTTTCCTTCAAATTAGGTTTGTTAAAAAATATGTAAAATGGACAACTTTAACGATTTGTTTTAACTTTCTAACCTTTACACTGAGACAGCCACGTTTTTTTTATCTCAACTAAATAAAGCATTTATTGATATGTCTCAGTATCTTTCTGCTTGGGTAATTTTACGGTAGTGCGTTAAGTACGTGAACGGAGAAGGACAGAGTTATTGCTCTTACTATATATAGCTATCCAATGCTTTTGGAATCAGAAAATTCAAGTTGCTAGCAATTATTCGGAACATAATTTTTTGTTCTAATAGAATTATATTTAATTCTTCGTAACCATGTCACAAGTGTATGGTTTTGTTTTGTTTGTTTTGTTTTGTTTTTCGGGTTTTTTGTTGTTTGTTTTTTTTTTGCTTTTCTTTTTGTTTGGATTTTTATAGTCTTTTTGGTCTTTTTGTTTTGCTTTGATTGACGTGATCACAAAGGACAACTCTTTTGTCAAAGTAGTCGTCAATATTTTCTTTATTAATAAATGGACAATATAAGTATTTATCAGAGTAATTTGCATGCTGTCACTTTTTGGTAAGGATTAAAGTGGCACGATTAAAAAACGTCATTTACGGGATTAAAACAACATTCTGGTTTATAAAGATTACAATTGTCACGGCAAAGTAATAATGCTGATAATTTCCCCTAGTGGCCAATTAATTTAAAGCGCTCTCCGTTACGGATCATTGCCATCTCATCTCTTTCTGCGTTGGTTCGAGTCTAAGATTCGGCGAATGTGGATACATGTGAAAGCTTGCCAACAGTTTCTCGTGGGTCGGTGATTCTTTCTGAGGATTTCCCTGTTTTTTCCTCCACCAGTAATACTGGCCACCATGTATAGCCTATCGTGTGCTTAAAAATGGCGTTAAGCCCCAGAACAACAACAACAATAACGTAGCATTACTCATTGATCTCTAATTAGCATATACAATAAACATGTCCGGCGCTAAATTTGAAATTTACGTATTCCGGAAGAAAATGTACACAGGTCTAACTTTTTAAATGACGAATAAAAAAGGGAAGCCAGAATCGAAAAATTAAGACAAATAATTAATGAAAAAGAACACTAGGTCTTAGGATTGTTATATTATCATTAAGATAAATACAATTTAAATCAAATAGCTCAGTGGGTAATATTTTATACTTATGAAGTTGGGTCCCCTTATTGGTGATGATAACTATATTTCTAACATCCACTAAACATAAGTAGGAAGAGAGATATTTCAATAAAACAACAGAGCAGAAACCTAAGTCATTGTTGTTTAGTTTTATTTAGCTTTCAAGGCTTTATTAGAACAAACTTTCTATTTCCTTCATATATGCGTAATATAACCTATTATATACATTTTTCATGTTATATATATATATATATATATATATATATATATATATATATATATATATATATATATATATATATATATATATATATATCAAAGCCAATTCTAGACCGTTAAACTTAACTTTTCTTTCAATAGGAATGAAAGTGCTATCCGAAATGCTTCAATTGTGAACATTAGCAAACATAACATTGACTTCGACTTTCATTATACTCATCATCATCATCATCATTATCATCGTCGTCGTCTAGATTTCCTTTTGAATAAAACTGATTACATAATATGATAGGTTAGTATTAATATTAAATTTGACAAGAGGATTGTCACATTTTTATAAGGTTGTCAAAAAGAGAAAAGTTACACTTACAAATAGTTAAGCAGATAAACAAATGATTCGAAAAAAAAAACAGGGAAGAAATTTCATAATTTATCGAAATAATTACAATGTTCGCATTGATATCATCCTGCCAGAGGTATGGCCAATTATCAAGGGACATAAACAATATGCAAAAACCACATATATAACCGATCAACAACTATCATTGATACTTATAAATAACTGTTATATATATATATATATATATATATATATATATATATATATATATATATATATATATATATATATATATATATATATATATATATATATATATATATATATATATATATATATATATATATATATATATATATATATATGCAAATATGTAAGTTATACGAATATTTAATTGATAATCATATATAACTGATAATTATTTATATAATAAATATACAAATGATATGGAAGTTGAAAGTATTAAATTGAAACGCATATATAACTGATACACATGTAGAACTGATACGCGCATAAGACTGACAAGGAAATATACAAGACTATTATTGATAGACACTACACTGATAAAATTCAGCCAATCAGACTAAATACCTTCATCCGGGGACTATAAATGCAATATTCTTGAACATTTTGTGTACTTTCTGATTTTGAAAAAAATCATTGCAAGTTAAATCTTGATTTTTAGACACTGTACAATCCTGAAGTAATACTTAGTATTTCGCCTTGGGCAATATAATTTTATTTCGGAAGTTATGATCTGGACATTTTCTTTATCTGTAATCTTTATCTAATTTTGATTGTAAAACTTTGAATCAATTGTTTTCAAAAACACAAAACCGTTGTATACAAGATAATAGTTTCTTTTTATCGTGTGATCTGTTTATATCATCGTGACAGTTATCTTGTATTAATATAGTTGTCACGAATCAAGACAGGCTAGGATAACTCTTATATCGACACTAATCATAATGATAGAGCGTGATATTATTTGATATCCGAACTGTCAAATATGTCACGGATGCTCAAATTATTACAAATCGCTTGCCAAAATAAACGCTTATCTTTGCGTTCGTAGTGTATGTCATTTTCAGCTAAATATGGTCAATCATTCCCTGACACAACATAATAAAAGGTATAATAATGACTACGGTTATAATCAGAATTTGTGTCCTGTCTACTTCCCTCTCGTAAACTCTAACGGCTTTTGCTTTACATCACCTGCATAAATAAGTTGTTGCGTTATTTTTATTACCGTTTTAAATTTTTTGGACCTGTATGTATTGCAAAGGAACAAAGTACACTATAATTAAGCAATGAAACTTGAAGTTTAAAAATGTGTGAAGCAAACAGCTTGTTCGTAAAAATTCATTTAAGAGTTAATGACAAGCTGGGGAAACTTTGGAACCTAAATCTGACTCACATGCATGAAATAAAATTTTAATAGAATTATATTTAGCTAGTTTATCCTGGAATAATTCACATTAAGGAAAGTCCTACACATTTGTAAGTAATATATCCTGTATAGATACTACGCATTCTGTTTGAGTGAAGCAGCGTTTGTCAAGCCTGGAAAATATTCTTGCTATATCCTTGTACAGAGAGAGAGAGAGAGAGAGAGAGAGAGAGAGAGAGAGAGAGAGAGAGAGAGAGAGAGAGAGAGAGAGAGAGAGAGAGAGAGAGAGAGAGAGAGAGAGAGAGAGAGAGAGAGATCTTATGCATCGGTGTAGGATAATTGGGATTAAAATAACAACACAAACGCCGATAATTCCGTGCAACTAGTTTCGCATATAATATATGCTTCTTCAGGCACAAAATGTTTAGAAATAAACGGATGACGTCTTTACAGGCTAAAATAACAATTACGTCATTACGTAACTTCATAAGAAATGACGTCATTAGGTAACGTCATAAAAAACAATGCATAATCACAACAACTATATATATGACAGGATCTAAAAGATACACGAGTCTCTAATGAAACCTGAATCAGTAAAATAATAAAATATAATAGAGACAAACAGTCATACATACAATTATAGTGTTATAAAAGATATACAATTTCACAATTGAAAAGAAAATTATACAATTTTATATAATACATTGGTATTAAGGCCATTAGGATACAAAGTCTCTAATTTATGTATCCAATAAGTCTCTTTTATAAGTCTGTTCATGTCTCCATGCACAATATCTATTGGCATGAAAGAAAAATCGAGTAGACAGTGATTATGGGTGTTAAAATGTGTAGAAATATTAGATGAAAACTGAGGATCTCTATAATTTTTAATATGAAAGCGATGACTATTCATTCTTTTAGAAACTTGTTGAAGTGTTTATCCAATATATTGCATGTTACATTTTTGACAGGTTATCAAATAAATCACGTTAGTTGATATGCAGTTAGTGTTAAAACGTAGGGAAAATGTCTCTTTTGTGTTCGCGCTACTGAAAAAATTACTTTCTCTTATGTTTGCACATTCAGAGCATCGATGTCTATTACATTTAGATGACGAGAATTGTCCTTTTTTATTTTTTTCTGTATGTTTAGTTCTAATTAAAAAATCTTGCAAATTCTTGGGTCTCTTATAAGCAACAATAGGCTTATTGTTGTAAAGGGATTTTACGCTGTTTTTATTTGATAAGTTTAGGAGACTCCAATATTTATTAATTAAAAGACCTCTATTAGGTAATGAAGGATTGTATTGTATTGTAAAAGGAACTATATTTTTCTCCATTGTACAATTTGCTGTATTTAAAGCCTCATTTTGAGAAAGATTACGGGTTTTGTTCAGCGCAGAATCAATGATATGTACTGGATAATTTCTGTTTTGGAAATATGTTTTTAAATCATTCAACGAATTTTGTAATTGACAATCATCTGAAATAATGCGTCGGTATCTTTTAGCCTGGCGTATCGGTGTAGGATAGAAATATTCCAGGGGGGTGTGTGTCAGTATTTGGCGTCAGGCATGAGACTGTGACGTAAACATTTGATCCTAAAGGCGGCAATTTCCTATCCTACACCAAAGCGTACTGATAGATTTTTTTTTCTTCTATCATTTCTGAACGATAGAAGGGCCTAAGTAAAAATTGCGTATTATGAATACTACTTTCAACCCATTTAGAATTTCCATTCTCTAAGAAAAGCGTAAAAGAGTTTGGTTCACACTGCAAAATACAGTGTCAGCTTTAAAAGACATTTATTCACATTGTTTGAATTAATACAGAAATTAGTGGTTGCTACGGCAACGGTAAAGATAGTCTGAGTTATGTACTGCAAATAGCTTGTACAAAAACAGAAATATGATCAGGTCAAAAAATATAGGTTACATTTATCCATAATCGAGACAGACAAAAAATAATGAAATAGTACTCAGGTTTAGCTTTCGTCTAGAATTGATTGATTTACTCTTCAAAATTAAAAATGGGTATATGGATTTGTTAAATCAGCATTTCCAACAATGGCTTTTCGACTCGAAATGGTTTTAAAAAGTCATATATATATATATATATATATATATATATATATATATATGTATATATATATATATATATATATATATATATATATATATATATATATATATATATATATCCACAAAAGCACCTAGCTATATACATATATATATATATATATATATATATATATATATATATATATATATATATATATATATATATATATATATATATATATATGTATATAGCTAGGTGCTTTTGTGGAACACTTCAACCAATGCTCCTTTTCGTATATGAACGTTCTAAGATTAATTTTCTTTCTTGATTATTGTAAAATAATGTTCCAGTGACGACTGAAATTGGGGAGCTCTTGTTTTTTATGTACGCTATGCAAGCAATACGTTTAGTCCGGACCTCAAAATTGCATGAATTAATTTGGGGGTGGGGTGAATCAAACATTTTGATTCTAGTAACTCCCACTGACTTGTCAAGTTAAGTGAATGATGTTTGGCTTTATTATACTTAATCCAAAAATATGCATCTTATTGACCTTGCTCATGCATATAATTTTTTTAAGAATTTCTTTATTAGGCAGGTGTATGCAACATTAAATTTGTGCATAGAAACAGTCCCTCGAACCCTAAATGGCAATGACAATTTAAAACCATGATGATATATGACGTTGGCCAGGGCCAAGTGTGCATAATAACCAATAAGCATGTGCAAGAATAAAACTATGGTAAAATTTCAAGTGATAAATGACTTTACGTTTGTGTGTGTGTGTGTGTGTGTGTGTGTGTGTGTGTGTGTGTGTGTGTGTGCATCTTTTTTTTTACCGGGAGTTGAGGATCAGGATTTCCAACACTACCAAATGGCCCCGATGGTAATCAAGTTCCGCGATATTATATGAAATGGTCATAACCAGATCAGTTCAATTGTTGGGCACGGATGTGTGTTCAAAAATGTCAAATGACTCTGATTTTGCTCGAAAAAACACCAAATCAAAAGTCTATTTGTCTATTTACTCAACGTGTGTATTATACCAAATAAACGTGCAAGAATAAAATGATAGTCAAATTGCGAGTATCAAGTGACTGCACGTTTGTTCGTTTACTGTTTGCTTTTGTTTCTTTTTTAGCCGCGGGTGGGGTGGGGTGGCTGACACACACACACACACACACACACACACACATACACACACTGGTCTGGCCCGGATGGGTATTCAATACCATGATGTTATATGACAAAGCTAATTTAATACCATGATATTATATGACATTGCTAATCCAATACCATACTGTTATCTGGCATTGCTAATCCAATACCATGACGTTATATGATATCGCTAATCCAATACCATGATATTATATGACATCGCTAATCTAATACCATGATGTTATATGAGAAGTGAGGTAGGATGTATGTAAATGACATGCTGGTACTTCGAGGGCAGATAGAGAGCTTGGAAAAATTGTAGGTAGGATAAAATTGCTACGTATATGATAAATATAAAACAAAATTAATATACCATACAGGATGAGAGCAAGTATAACAACTCTCCCACTACACACTCCCGCTACAGATTTCATCTGTTTAGATATACTATTTCAGTAGATTTAGACCTTGGGCCTTGTCAAGAAGAAACTAAATTAAATCTGTCATGTTACACGCAGGTAGAAAGATTCTGTCTGATGACCTCGTATACTTATTTTTTAACAAATATTTGCGTCGTAAATCAAATAATTAGGTAAACAAAATTCGATATTCGATGCATGTAAATGCATTACTTGTAACTAATCTTTGCAGATGATGGAACAATCTTTGTCGTTTTCTTCTTTTTTAAACCTGAAATCTTACACGATATTTCAATTATGGGTAATTCGTTTGATTTAAATATATAATTGGAAAGTGATTAATTCAATTTAAAATGAACAGGATTAAATTACATACTGTATGTGACAGGAGTGATCGTGGAAAATTAGTCTCGCAAAAAAGTTTCTATAATAAAATTTCTTTTATATGGCAAGAATTAACTTGCATAGGCGTAAATATAAAACTTAATAGGACAGAATGTGGAAACTAACACTAATTTGTGAGTTATCTAAATTCAATGCACGTATGCGAAACTAGACTTTAGACAAGAATGGAGCTTGATATGCACGAAGTTAATCGCCTACATCCTTGAATTGCATCATTGATTTGTTTAGGGTCAAAGGAGCAATACAAGACAAATACATAGTTATTAAAGTTGATGGGCTCTCGGGAGTAGGTCTATTGTATTCACGAGATGGATTTCTTTTTAGGGATGGGGTAAGAGATTACCCAAGATATAGAATTGCAAGATTCATATCGCCAATTAGTCATGCAAGGTCTTTAAATATTTTGTAACCTCAACATCAGCCATGGTACATATTATTACCCAACAAAAAAAAACCGCACCACCACCTCGCCATCTAAAAGTGTGCGCGAAACAAAAACAGTTTCCTATGGCAAGTTTTCTCTAAAGCTTGATCGTTAACCTTATGCTATGGAACAACTCAAATGCAGGAGCTTCCGGGGAGTACGCCCCATCGGTGGCTGCGTCCCACGGACTCCTCGCCTGCCAGTTTACACTCCCATCCTCACTCTCCTTCAACGATAGTTAACATATTTATAGAGCCGCCTCTGGTTAGCGAGGTTAGACAACATTAAACCTGTCACAGTACACATCTGCACGTAAAGGACACTTGCTAAAAAGAGACATAGTTGTGAACCCTTTTCCCCCCTTAAATTTACGTATCTAATTAATCGATCAAATGGAATATTGTCAATAAGGACAAATTAAAACTTAATCTTGTTTGCATGTTATATCAGTTCCATGGTGTTTAACAAAGGACGTGATTCATTTGGCTGTCTCAATTTTGAAACTTAAATACATTATCGTCAACTAGAGCCGAGTACATATGTGTTTAAGATTAGTTACTGATATCTTGTTCTATCTTCTAATTGATTTTTGAGGGGGACAAATAAATGCAAGGAACAAAACATTTATCACAAACATTTTGATCACCTATCTTTTCGAAATAGAGAAAATGCACGGCGTATTATTCAAATGTTCCTCCTAAGAGGCAGGTGCGTGATATAGTTACGTATCCTAGACAGCTTAATTAAACGCCTAGCGCAATTTCTTGGCGTCAGTACAACGATTTTGACGAATGTAAAACAATAAATTAAAAATACAATCTTGTGTTGCATTCAGTGCCATAGTAACCGCCCCAGGCTGCTCTAGCAACCGCGAGGAGTGAGCATGCCCAGATTAGGCCCAAAATTACCATTAACCAGCATTTTGTTTTAGGCCCCGGAATTACGTTTTCCATGACGTTTGTTGGGTGAAGTGGGGGTGGGGATGGGGGTGGGGATGGGGGTGGGGGTGGGGGCGGGGTTGGGATGGGTGAGAGGTTTATTAAGCTTCTGGCAGAAATAAATAATGGAATTAATGATTATACTAATTTAATCGCCTAGCAATCGATATATCACAATCGCTTAACATATAAATTTTATTGCTGATGTAAATTTAAAAAAAAAATATTACAGACAATGCGTTTTATATATAACAAATGCAATATGAATTGCGCAAAAGATAATTCCTTATTAAAAAAGAAAGAAAAAGCTCTGCTCCTTCCCCAATCAACTCCTACCAAATTATTTTGGCAGCATATAAAAATAATACAATAACAACCTAAACCTGTTTGCCATTCGAAGTATCCCCTAATTTGAAGAATTTAATTCTGACCGCCAAGTATCATTTCAACTGACGACAATTTGTTTGATGTTGACCTGTAAGCGTTATGCTCATTTGTGACGATCGTCAACCTCCATCCAGAATAAGAATGGACAATCAACAATAAACAATGTAACCCAATGGTAGTACGTGTCATACCACGATGTTTCTCAACTATATTCTAACAATAACAAAGTATGCAGACATTAGGACTGTGCCGTTTTAAGGCATAGGCACGCGAGGCACGTGCCTAGGGCCCCCGCGCATATAGGGAATCCGCGGCGGCCAAAAAACAAAATTTCGGTGTCTGTTGTGTTGGCAGTTTAGTACTATATTAATAAATTTAAGAAAATGACACACATGCACATGGAAATGTAATGCAATACTCTATATCTGAGACTGAGAGATTGAGGCGCAATTCTGATTACTTTTAAGGTTAGAGCTTGTGCATAGGGCACCCAAACATTTTAAAACGGTTCTGCATTAAGACATACAATTAGTTAATGTAACTATAGGCTTACCTATCAATATATGACATAATCAACCAATAATCAATAATTAATAATCAATGTTTTATCTTATTAACCTAAAACCTAATACAGATAATCAAGCGTTATATTCAAAAGGACTATACGAGGTTTACTATATTCTTAAGTCTGAAATATTGAGGCTTATTGGCGAACTAGTTTTCATAGTTTCTCAAATTCTTATACTTTTTACATATGAAAAATATACATTTATATTTTCACATGCAAAAATCATGCCATGTGACACTTGAATGTTGTGCCTACAAAAGTTGCAATTTGAAGCAACTAAAACGAAAACTTTGTGAGATAGAGCAAATAAAAGCTATCTTACTGTGTTGAAAAATCACCTTACGCCGGTCGCGTCTGTCTGAGATATTTCCCATTATTTGACAATAATGATGAACCTAATGATATGATTTATTGGAACGTGCATTGTTTTCAGATAGTGTTAAAAAAAAGCCTTGACAAATGACTTAAATATAATTTACTGCGACAGATTAGGCCAGCACAAACCTACCGCTTTCTTAAGTCACGAAAAATTGTATGATGAACCTATGAAAATGAGGCGTTTTCGGTCTATTTTAAGTTTGAATTAGTTACCTAGCCGGTAGATATACTAACACGTTATAAAGTGTCGACTTAGCTCTTTTTGAATATATATATATATATATATATATATATATATATATATATATATATATATAGATAGATAGATAGATAGATAGATAGATAGATAGATAGATAGATAGATAGATAGATAGATAGATAGATAGATAGATAGATAGATAGATAGATAGATAGATAGATAGACAGACAGGCAGATATTATTACGGTCTGCACACAAAGTAAAAGATGCGAGAAACTTCTATGACATGTAAATTAAACGCATCGCTCACACTATGAGACAAGAATAATTAGTGTAAAAAAGAAAGAAAAAAACGAAACTATAAACATGTGTTCCTTTAATTATTTACATTAAGATTATAGTAATTGACCATCTGTATAGCTGATATAAATCTGAAAATATATATTTTTTTACTTATTATGAAAAATTACAATTTGGCATTCTAATGGGATCGTAGGTCTAGGATAAAAACTATTGCTCTTAAAAAAAGGAAAAAGAAATGTATAATTTCCAAGTTGAAAATTCGTAGTGTGCTATGATAAATATTTGATATCACAATTTGATGCTGACGCAAAAGCATTAAACACATTCGTGAAATTTATCAGGGTTAATTGATACAAATCGTGGGCACGCAGCTATTACAAGTGCATGAGAAAGTTCGAGAATGAGCATGCTGCAAATCGGAACGTTTTCTTAAAGAAGTTTATGGTTAAAATTACGACATGGAAACGCTTATAATAATGTGGTTTTGAGGGCTTCGTCCTCTCAGCCGTTTCCAGGAGTTTCACCCCAACTTGTTTACTTGTTTACATCCACGTCCACCATCCATACACCAAAAATATTCTTAGATCCGCCATTTGAAGCTTATTGCAGTTATTATATCTATGCTATCGTTAGGATAAACAAAGACGATGTCACAGGAATGAGAACGAGTTTCCAATCCTATTATGAATATATTAATAAATCATGCTCAATTATTTGAATATATCTACCTATATGTATATCAATCCACCTGCGTCTCCATATCTATGTTTATCTATCGATCTACCTGTCTCTCTATATCTACTTTAATATGTATGATAATAGAATCGTCTTTTATGATATAACTTTAAACTAAAAAAATCCTATATTTGGCATATCATAAACAATACGATGCTTTGGTTTTACATAGTGACTGGATGAAAACGAAGGTTTTGCTGTAAAAAAAAAAAAACATTTCACCAGTATTGAATGGCTCGAATTTTTAAGTTTGATTGTGAGGCAGTAAACAAAATCCTATAAACGAAATTGTTAGATATTTTGTATTTTGTATTATAATGAAGTCTGATCTCACAATGAAGCATTATGGCAAAAAGCGTGGCCATAAAGGTGTTCAACACATCTGTGAGGGTTTTCAAGCTATATCGACAACAGTCATAAGCATGTAATTGTTACACACTGTATCACAATGGTGTTATATATCTAACCACGATATTTTAATAACGATTACTTGTAGGAGATATCTGTTCGAAATCGGGTATAAAGATAAACAAATAATTGACGTAAGCTATCAATTTCTGACGAATGTTTGGCATAAAATAGAAAGACTCTTTCAAGTTAATTTCCTATGATTTTAGTTACACAAAGTTTTATTGTTATCTGCATCCATCGTTCAAGTTCGCATCAATTTGATTCGTTTCAAATAACGATAGTGTTCCACATAGATGTGTATATTCGTTTCTTTCTTTAATTTTTTCACTTTTTATTTCTTTTTTTGGGGTAGGGGCGAATCAGTGATTTTTTATATTTTTTTATTTTGTTATATATTTTTTTGCTTTATTTATCCTGTACTGATATGGATTTTTAGGTGGTAACCTTGCCCAATGCTATAGTTTTTACGACAAAGTTTGTGATGATTACCACTAAAAATTATATATTTGCAAAGGACTCGTCATCAATGTATCATATAAAAATGTATGGCATAAAGCAAGCCGTGAACTGTGTAACACAAATCCAAAAATCGTTACACCAAAGACTTTCATGTGAACAAGAGGAGCTTCATGATAATGCACCAAACGAACACATCTTCGCTTGACGAGCGAATTTCCTTTATAATACAAATGTTGGACTTATTGAGTCTATGTCCCTTATATAGAAAATCTTGGATTTATTGAGCGAATGCCCTTTATTTTGGGTCAGTGTAGTTTATAAGAAACTTTGGGTCAATATGTTAAGGATTCTATATTTTCACTTTTATCTTTTACATTTTACAGATATTTAGAATCTCAACATTTTATCTTTATGTTGTAATAATTACATACATACATACATACATACATACATACATACATACATACATACATACATACATACATACATACATACATACATACATACATACATACATACATACATACATACATACATACATACATACATACATACATACATACATACATACATACATACATACATACATACATACATACATACATACATATGATAATCATAAAATTATATGTATGCATTCAACATAATATACTGATTCACATTATCAGACATACACTTAGTTTGTTAAATCTGACTTGCATATATATATATATATATATATATATATATATATATATATATATATATATATATATATATATATATATATACATATATACATATACATATATACATATACACACACATATATAAACCTGACATAGTGTCCGTAAAACCAGTGTTGTGTAAAACTGAGTGTCCAAAAACTCAATGTTGCGTAAACTGACAGTGTCAAAAATAGTGTTGCTTAAAACTGGCATAGCGTCCAAACACCAGTGTTGAGTAAAACTGAATGTTTCCAAAGAACTAGTGTTGCGTAAAACTAATACGTTGTCCAAGACACGAGTGTTGAGTAAAGCTGATATAGTGTCCGAAAATCCAGTGTTGCGTAAAACTGACATAGTGTCCGATAAACAGCATTGTAATGATGTGATACATTCGACAAATTCCGTTAATGACTAATCTAATAACAACAACATTCGCAGGTGGCTCATAGTCTGAGTTGCGAGGGAATCACGAGAAGAAAAATAAAATAAATTAAAAGTGAATACTATTAATAAGCTGGGGCTCTGGAATACTTTGAAGTGCTCACTTAGGGTGAAGACAAGAAGACACAGTGTAGTGTTAGCTGTTTGGCGACACCATCAAATCTTTTGAGTTCCCGCTTCGACGGAAATCGGTTCAACCGAGGATGTGTTCGTTCATCATCGGATTAATTCGTACACATGTGAAAAATGGGAGGGTTTCTTAGTTTTAGGGAGAATTTACATGGCTCATAATTCGATGACAGGTCGGTTTAGTTTGGTTTCGATGAAACCAAAAGATGTTTATGATGAATATCTTTCAAGATTCAGTATTATTCAGATGATTGGGCATATACGACATTTAGCGCATAACGGTAGCATTGTGGCTTTATTGTATTCCATATTAGTAGTGTAAATACTAATGATTGGCATATACGACATTTTGCGCGTAACGGTGGCATTGGGGCTTTATTGTATTCCATATTAATAGTGAAGATAGATACCCATGATTGGCATATACGACTTTTTGCGCGTAACGGTGACATCGGGGCTTTATTCTAGTGGCAAAGATCCCACAACATCATGTTCTTCGAATGACAGTATATAGGTTCCAATAAATCACACACACACACACACACACACACACACACACACACACACACACACACACACACACACACACACACACACACACACTTTTCAGTGCTTAATGCCACAAAATTTAGCGCAATCGTAATTTTTTCTTATGTAGCTCACTCTTGGCTAGAAACAAGATCCTATATACATAATCTACGCTAGGTCCATGTTCAAGGTCAAAGAAGGAAACTAAAAGTCTGCTTTCTACTTAATAAACCAATTTTCATTAACCTAATTTTCATCAGGCTCCATGGGTTGATGCGTGGATAGCTTAAGGTGACTGCTGCCGATATTGTCATCTTTTTTTTTTGGTTTAAAAAAATATTTAGTATTCTCTTGATTAAACTACTAAAAGTCAAAGGTCGAGGTTACTGGAGCTAAAGTTAAATTGCATTTACCCCTATCTGGATTGGACGCCTGTAATAGGGCCGATTTTTCCTAAGAGATTACAAATGGAGATTGGTCCTGCTGTGCATTTTAAGCTCGCTCATGACCGAAATGGTGCGAGTTCGAATCCTACTAACGGATCAGTCCAGTCAGCTTCAAGGGTGTGTCTTTGAACAAAACAATTTTCTCCAGTTGCATCGTCACTAAATAATCTACTTGTATTACTCTGCCGTCAAATACTAAACTAATCATATTCTCCTTACATTTGAGAAAGGACAGCTTCATAGGGAGACCACTACAACAAAAAGTCAAGGTCACTTTTAACATTTGTAATAACAATGATGATTCGGGTAGGATGGGATGGGGTTGAAATGTTTCTGATGGCAATTTTTTAAAAAAAATCGAATTCTCTGACATATTAAGTTATCATCCGTTAAGGTAAACCAGACGATGTAAATGATGTAACAATTTAGCAATATTTGGTAGAGACATTTATACGGTAAAAAATAGCTTTCTCTTCTATTTAGTGTAAATTATATCATTTTTTAGGTGTCACTTTTGATTGACACATGACTATAATTGATTTTGTTTTATCTCAAGTGCCTAAAATGGAGTATCTGATGGTGCTAATTTATTTATATTTGTTCAGTCATTTATAACGTTTGTCACCTATGGAATTTCTTTTGATCAGATGAGTGTCTACGACTGACACAAACGTGGCGTTACCGTTATCTCAAAAAAATGTTGAAGTTCTTGTCGTAGTTGATGTGAAAAATGCACTAATGACAATGGCTGACATATGAGATAGCATCACTGTGTTCGACCAGGACATACAAAATGAACAACTATTTGAAGCGTATTTATTGCGCTTACAAATCCATTTTAATATTAAATCTTTTTTTATGTGCAGAAGCTGATATCTACTGACTTACTTTAAGTGCATACTAATATTACAGACTGTTAGATTAGAACGATATCCTCTTTCAACATAATGATACCAACTAAAACTTACGAATGAAGAGAGAAAGCTGCTTTGTTTTATTTTATTTTGACATAGATCACTAGTTTGGAAAACACACACACACACACACACTCACACACACACAAACGCACAGTCATGTGATGAAAACATATCCTTTCCATTAAATTTCTATATTTACATGTTTCTGACACACACACAAATACGCACGCATTTGCACACGTAATCTCACACACGCACAACAATACGTACACTCTCACACACATACATGAAATTATTATAAGGTTACATGATGGCAATATATACTCTCCAATTTATTTCTATGTGACTCTTATTCTAACTTGAGCACGTTCACCAGCAAACATGCTCACACGCACAATATATATATATATATATATATATATATATATATATATATATATATATATATATATATATATATATATATATATATATATATATATATATATATATATATATATATATATATATATATATATATATATATATATATATATATATATATATATATATATATGTATATATATATATATATATGTATATATATATATATATATATATATATATATATATATATATATATATATATATATATATATATATATATATGTATGTATGTATGTATGTATGTATGTATGTATGTATGTATGTATGTATGTATGTATGTATGTATGTATGTATGTATGTATGTATGTATGTATGTATGTATGTATGTATGTATGTATGTATGTATGTATGTATGTATGTATGTATGTATGTATGTATGTATGTATGTATGTATAAATGTATGCATGCATGCATGCATGCACGAACGCACGCATATATATATATATATACCCCTATATCTTCACATGTGCTAGTTTCCGCAACTAGTCTATACAAGCTGGTTGTATTTATAGTTTTAGCACATGTGAAGATAGAAATGTAGAGGTTTACAAACGCAACGTTTTTGTGTTTATTTGTTTGTCGTAACTATGTTTTGTATTTGCCTTTGAAAAAGACTCATTAAGAGTCGAAAGCGCTTAGGCTAGTTAGTTACTAGTTTCGTACTGTTCGTCGTCAGTTTATTGCATCTATATATATATATATATATATATATATATATATATATATATATATATATATATATATATATATATATATATATATATATATATTTATTTATTTATTTTTTTATATTGCAAGTGGCCTTGAGCGTCAGCGTGTCACTGCCATCACACCTCTGTCTGCGTATGTTCGAGTCTAAGATTCGGCGAATGTGGATATGTGAGAAAGCTTGCAAGTATTTTCTCGTGGGTCGGTGGTTCTTTCCAAGGATTTCCCGGTTTTTACCTCCACCATTAATTCTGGCCGTCATGTATAGCCTATCATTTGCTGAAAAACGGCGTATAGGTGACATTGTACCTTCAACTGATCTCACATATAGCGAAAACACATCTTGAATAAAAAAAATTAAAGAATTAAACTAATATATAGAGTAGTCAGATTCGAGGAGAAGTAAACAAAACGAGCCCGGATTTTAGTGTTAAATAAATGTGACGCATTGAGCCAGGGCTGTGGTTCAAATATAAGGCATAGGACTACATTGGTGGTTCGGAACTCGGTGGAGAAGAGACAAGTTCTTTTCAAATCTAAACTGCTTGAAAATTGTATCTTAGAATAAACATTAAAGAAAACGTGTGGCTGAGATGTGTCGAATTTTGAAAACTCTTAGAAGCTTTGGTTAAAGGAATTGTATCAAAGTCAACTTAACTAAAGTAAAAAGGGCTAGAGATAGATGATTATTTTCATTTCATCTCTGAACGTCAAAAGTGAATTCGTTCTAGCCGACGTAACATGACCGAGTCAGATGCTACGGTACAAGAGAATGACATAAGACCCTTTCCCAAAATCGACCGGGAAAAGGGCAGGAAATGGCTATAGATGATTGTTCAAAGTAATGTTAATTACGGCATGATTAGTTGTTTAGTTGTCTTGTCAATCCAAAATTTCTACAGAACAGGTTTAGGATACAGTCTATTCCGATTGGTTAATATGGATTTATGGGCGTTACTCTGTAAGAAATTAAAGGTTCTACTTTAGGAAAATTCTTTAGTCCTAAATCTTTCGCGAGGAAAGTTAAACGAGACTCCGAGAAGGCGTGTAAGACGTTATCTCGTGATTTGGCAGTAAAGCGAGAGTTTTGTCTCAGCGAAGTAGACAAACTCTACATTTGAATTCGTAACAAGTACATTTTTATTATAGAGTAAGGGGCCAGATAGTTGTCTCAGTTAGGAGACGGACTATACGTGAGGTTCGTGGAAACGAATAAAGAAACGGCAAAAGGTACGCAATCTTAGTTTCCCGATTTTAATATGTTATTTCATTTGTTGATCTATTTCAAATGTATTCTTGATATGATGTATGTATGTATGATCTCATTTTGCAGGATTTTAGTGAAATGCTAGTCATGACATTTTATTCTTTGATTTTCTAATTATCAATTCATTTGGAGAAGTGGCAAGATTGAATGTAATTAAAATTTCATTAGATTAGTTGACAAGATTGCATGTAATTGAATCTTTAATACATAGGAGTGATTAGGAATTTTCATGAATGATTTAAGGAATGATGGGTAAAATTTAATAGTTTTATGGATTAACTCTGTCTAAAATGAGTATGACCTAACATTACATGTATATCCATATACTAGTTTGTAATATTTAATTGATCACTTAAGTGTATATCTATATGCTAGTTTGTAATATTTAATTGGTCGAGTAAACTATTTTAGAATAGGTAGATCTGGAGGTCTAAGCCATATGTAACTTAAAAGAGTAAGAAGTCAAGGGGGTTTACATACGGGTTCATACGGCTGAGTTGAATTTAATTGACCTTCCCTAGCGTGACCCGAATTAAGGTCAGGACAAGCATTGACCGTTTATGTAAACATAACAGTTAGGGAGCAAGGAGTTACTGCAGCAGAATTTATGCCTTTAGTTTTCTGAGCCGAATTAGTGTTAAAATACGGATATACTTGGGAATGTGACCTATTGTCTATTGCGAGACGTTTTATTTATTGAAGGAAACAGCTTTCCGGGATTCACATGAGAAATCCCTGAACAATCACAGGACCAGAACAAGTTCTACGCAGAACTCTAAGTCCAGAGACGATTGTTAAGTCAGAGTTCGACGGACAAGAGTCCAAAACGAAACATGTAGACAAAGATCGGCAGAGCAGGGACGAACGGAAGTCTTATGTCCGCATAAAATAGGTGATGAAGTCTCTCATCATTGCACTCAAAGGTCACATCTCATTGGCAATGAAGATATTAATTTAACGTTGAAAGTAACTTTACATTTAAAGAAATTTGTTTTGTCTTTTTATTTGAGGACATGATAGTACCATTTTCCTTCTTTTGTAACCAAGTCATTGATTTCTTTTCATTTTAAATTCTGTTGATAAACTGATTAAATTATATATTTGTTCATTGAAAGGGGACTCGTTTTGTTATTTCTTCGATATACTTGTTCAGTGATCTGCATTCTTCTTTCTATCTATCCACACTGGGTAAACTACACCGCGGAGACCATTCCCTAGCAACGAACCGTAGTGAAAGAGGTTGGTGTGTTTGCACGCCGCCAATTTGTCACAGTGGCTAATCAACATAATAAACAGTGGAGTAACTTAAGAAAATAACCATGTACAATGTTATGTATATCTATATTGTGTATATCACTTCTGTCGGTATCTATATTCTTTACTTATCTGTTGTTTACAGAGAATTATATTTTATAAATGCGTTTTACCTTTGTTGACATCGCAAAATTGTTTTATTTACCTGAGCAATTTTACAGCTTCCTGAAAGATGACAAAAAGTTTTCAGACAGACTTCTATTTCTGAGACAATTTATAGAACAGAAGACAAGACACTGACGTGCTGCAGAATATATTGGGAAACTAAATCGTTATATAATATTTAAGGTAAGTCATTTACCGATACGAATACACTGATTGCTCTGAAAGGTTTTGTTTAACATCGATATCTCCAATAGTAAAGCTTACACCTAAAGGACTGATTAAAGTATCTTGAATTGACGACTGTGACTATGTGAAATATGCTAGGAAGCATTATATTAGAACTGTAATGAGTTGGAAGTCATATTTGAATCTTCATTCACGTTATTAAAAGTATCAAATTAATTCTCTCTGGCATTTATTGTAGCCCATTATGCCCATTTGAAAACACTGTAAATGCGACACTTTAGATTTTAATTATGGGACATTTTGTAGTTTTTTAGTAACTAATTATGAGCACTGAGACAAGAATTCCGACGAATATAAGAGTTTATTTCTTCTGTATGTTTCAAGCTCAAAACAACCATAAACCTTCCTTTTGCGAAGAAAACGGAAAAGAAGATAAAGAAGGACAGGAAGTCGTTGCTGGAATTTTCTGAAAACGTTCTCCTGAAATAATTTGATTCAGGCCAATTTTGAATTTGTAATTTGTAGGTCTTGGAAACTGAAAAGACTAACTTTTCTGACGGATTATAAAATGCCCATATAAGACAATGGAAATTTTATTTGCAGACAAAAATGTCGCATATTTATACTTGATAAACACTGAATGCACTACACGGTTATTTACATCATTTTATAGGTAAGATGTTCATTGCAACTGGTGTGAAATAGCTTTATGGCTTCATTAAACAGTATAATGCAATCTCTACCTGAGTAAGGTAGCAGCGAACGAGTTCCCTGCATCAACCAAACCTGAGGCTAATACATTCGGGTTCAAAAGTGAAGATGGATTCTAAAGAAACAGTTAAATCATTTTCAAGAAAAAGCACCGGAAATACAAATTTAATTAATCTTTTTCTTTTGCCAAATGAAAGTAAATGCCGATAACTGCGGCTTTGTACAAATGCCCAACAGAAATAGAACAGATATCTTCAGCTTAGCAACGCACTCTTCTACCCTAGCAACGTAAATAGCAGTTACTAAGTCAAGTCAGTTTTTCCGTGTACATCTTAGTGATGTCAAGTTGACTTACTAACGTTGAAGAAAATAGGAAAGGATAGTTTGTGATTTTAAGTATACTGATAATTCTAAAGCTGTAATATTACTTCAAAATTGAATTAAAGACCCAATATTGAAAATACATTTGAATAATTATGGTAAGGTGATGTTCAGAGTGTTGTTATGGTATATAAGAGCGGTAGAAACGTGATCTGACGTAACAAATGTCAGTTTTCACAATTTTTTTTTACCTCTGGTAGATTGACACGTATTGTCTATGTTGACTTTGATATGATCTCTATTATATCCAATGTTCTTCGTCAACTTGCTGTATTATACATTATATTTTCAAGATTTACTCATTGACAACGAATAGAAAAGACAATGTTTTGAGCAATGTGACAATATAAAATTTGGACGAAATGATTACTGTGTAAGTAGGAGTTTGAATTTTGCCTGATTTATCAACATTGAAGTTATTCCATTTGTATACTAATTCCTCGTTCCAACTTTAATAGTTCACCTTGTTTTTTGTTTTATACAAAACTGCTGCCGAAAAAAGCTTGGTAAACAAACTTCTACTCCAATATCAAGTTTCTATTGGATGTTTCGCAAATTGTATTCCGAACTGATTGTTCTGTTGATTGTTGGATAGATATACATATTATTATGCTAGGTAAGGTATTTTGATGCTGTGACCCGTTATTTACTTTGATTGTGTGTCCCGTTTATACTTTGATGGTGTGTCCCGTTTATACTTTGATGGTGTGTCCCGTTCATATCATGATGTTGTGTCCTGTTTTTACTTTAATGGTGTCTCCGTGTTTACTATAATGTTTTGTCAAATTTTTACTTCGATGCTGTGTCCTTTTTACTTTAATAGTGTGTTACATTTTTCAGGATTTTAGGAATTTGTGCATCAAAGATTACAAACTGGACTCTTGGCACTATTATAGTTCATAAGAACTAGTATTCAAATGCACATTTAACTATATCTGGTGTAGTACTTGAACCTTTAACAGACACTGGTATGTTCCTGATAATTGAGAGAGGAATACAAGATGGAATCATGTGAAATAATACGCAAACATTTACACAAACAAATCAAAGTGTAAATATATATATATATATATATATATATATATATATATATATATATATATATATATATATATATATATATATATATATATATATATATATATATATATATATAAGTTGATAACTACCAACATTTATATAATGAAGTCATTGTGCCTGTATTTATCAAGACTCAAATTCCTATACATTCCAGTGGACCCTTTCATCCAACAACACGTGCGGTGGTTCAGTTGCCGGACGTTTGACCACAACAAAGATGACTGCACAAGAAAGCTAGTCTGCGCCAGGTGTGGCCATGATAAATAGTCCTGCCAGATGAAAATCCTTCGACTGATTATGTCTACACCCAGGTACGCATCCTGTAGTAATAAGGCGAGACCAAATATACAGTCCTGACATCTTTCAAAAATTGAGCAATCAACCAGTCAAACTGACCGTGAAATATAGGATATAATTAGTCAAGGAAACAAATAAGAAACCAAATGTTACGTGCGATAAACCGGGTAGAGTCAGCCAAACGAAACGTTCTGTCGACCACTGACCCCAGTGAGAACGTTTACAGCGCAAAAATATACAAAAAGCTTTAGAACTTGCATGACAGTGTTTCACTCTGAGTATACCTATGAAAAAATCACTTATTTATAAACAATTTTTAATGGTTTTTTGCGAAGAAAAATATCCAACATATGACAGAAAAACTGGTATCCCAGATAATTCTTGATAATGTCTTAGAAATAATTGATTTGAACAACACTCTCCGAGAATAAACGTCATCTGGGTTAAATTGTTATTCATCTAGAAATCTTGTGATTGATGAGAACCACAGAAGTATGTTCTATAATATATTTATAAATAAGCTTTCAACAGATGACATTGACTTGTATGGGGGTATGGGGTATTGGGGTATGGGGGTATGGGGGTATGGGGGTATCCAATTAATATTCCATGAATTTACAACGTGTAAGCAGAATATATTTCTTATAAAATGAGAACTGGATGGCTACACCACCATAATCCATGACAAGTGTATGAATTAAAATGACGCGTGCAACGTCTTTTTTAAAAAAAAGCTGGGCTAAAACTTTAATTTCTTTGTTAATAATATAATCAGAAAAATTGGTAACTTTCTTACTTATGCAAAATAAGAATAATGTTATAATATAAACATATAGTTTATGGAATTCTTGATTGCATATCTAGGGCTTGAAAAAATAAAAATAACTACCAAGTCTTGAAGACTGAGTGAGAATATAATACAATATATTCACAAAACATTAAGATGGTTATGTAATATATTCAGAGAGCAATAGAGAGAATTTCTTTCTGAAGTCTAGAACTAATAAAAACCAAACAGAATTCACAGCAATATGATTGAAAATTGATAACTTTGCAAACTTTCAGATTTACAGGCAATTTTAGGACTTCCGAGATTTCGATTCGAATATATACCAAATAGTTTATGTAAATAATAACTGTTATATTTCTGGTACACGCTGTAAGGAGCTGTTAGAATTCTTGTACATGTTGTAAGGAGCTATTAGAATCCTTGTACATGTTGTAAGGAGCTGTTAGAATCCTGGTACATGTTGTAAGGTGCTGTTAGAATTCTGGTACATGTCGTAAGGAGTTTTAAAATCCTGGTACATGTAGTACGGAGCTGTTAGATTATGTTGTAAGGAGCTGTTAAATTTTGGTATATGTATGTAGTAAGGAGCTGCTAGAATCCTGGAACATGTAAAGAGCTGTTAGAATCCTGTCATATGTTTTAAGGATCTGTTAGAATCCTGGTACATGTTGTAAGGAGCTGTTAGAATCCTGTTACATGTTTTAAGGATCTGTTAGAATCCTGGTACATGTAGTAAGGAGCTGTTAGAATCCTGGAACATGTTGCAAGGAGCTGTTAGAATCCTGGTACATGTTGTAAGAAGCTGGTAGAATCCTGGTACATGTAGTAAGGAGCTGTTAGAATTATGTTACATGTTTTAAGAATCTGTTAGAATCCTGGTACATATTGTAAGGAGCTGTTTGAATCCCGGTACATGTTGTAAAGAGCTGTTAGAATCCTGTTACATGTTTTAAGGATCTGTTAGAATCCTGATACGTGTTGTAAGGAGCTGTTAAAATTTTGGTACAAGTTGTAAAGAGCTGTTAGAATCCTGGTAAAAGTTGTAAGGAGCTGTTAGAATCCTGGTACAAGTTGCAGGGAGCTGTTAGCAAGCACTGATTCATTCATTTTTTCCTATTGTCCTATTGCCAAAATAATATTACTTAATTTCATATCATTAGTGAGTGATCAAGGTTTCATGCATGTATACTTAGGAATTGCTGCAAAATAAAATGTAAATGTAATGATTTACGTCTGATCATATTATAATTTATACTTATAATTGACTATGACGATATAATTTATGCTTAGTGTTGATTATGCTATTATAATTTATGTTTATTATGAACAATGATGATATTATAATTTATGTTTATTATTAACTATGATGATGTCATAATTTATGTTTATTATTGACTACGATATTATAATGTATGTATATGACTGACATATATTATAATTTATGTTTATAAATGACTTTTACGATATAATTTGGTTCATTATTGACTATGGAGTATATATTTTCTTATAAAAAAGAGATGGTATTCTCAGTTTCCATAATTGCATACAAAATATTAAATTATAAAAAAAAAATTCTGAATTTTATTCTACGTACCTTTATTTCTCTGTAGAGGGGCAGAATAGGAAAAAGACAGAAACAAAAAAGAATAAATGCAGCATTGATTTAATAAATATATTCATCGCGTACATTATATTTTGAAATTGCAAAGTTTCAATATATACAATCTCTAATTGGTTTGTCATCCAAATCGAATAACAAAGAGCAGCAAAAAGTTGGACCCATTGTAAATGTATGCTGGATACCGAATATAGAATGATTTAGACTTAAAATATGACAATCCCATGAAGCTTTGCAATACGTTTAAACTCTAGAAAGCATTCAATTACGAGAGTCAATGATAACACTCTAGTAAAACTACCAGAAGTGATATACTTACACCACTCTAATCCTTTTATCTGATACAATAATCATCTAAATTAGCGATTCTTAAAGCCGATATAGACGAAAGAGGTCTTCAACGTAAAGAATATGGCACAGTTCAGTTCTGTCCTCACCATACATTTTTATTAAAGCAGAGCAATAGAGTGTTCATCTAATAAATGTCACAACTTAAACTATAAAAAAGACTACAAGGCTAAAAATACTGACATGACCGATTGATTAGTGTCCACCATCTTAAAGAACATCACTCCTGAAAGCCAGATTACTCTTCGTTCTGCAATGCTCAGTGTAGCCAATATTTTTGTCCATACACAAAAATTGTTATACTTTGTTAAGCTTGGCGACTTTAAGTCTGTGTATAGGTTGGTGTTGCAAGGATACCATTAAAAAGACTTTGTCTGAAAACAGTTTTTACCTGTTTCAAGATACTTCGTACGCCTATACTATACTACAAGATCCTACTCCTCGATAGATCTAACCATCTGCAATTCATCTTGTTTGCTTGACTTGTCTGTGATCCATCCCTTTTGCTTGATTTATCTGATATCCATCTCTTTTGCTCGACTTGTCTGAGATTCATCTCGTTTGCTTGATTTGTCTGCGATCCATCTCATTTGTTTGAATTGCATTAGAATGCTAACCTTATCATTGTTACAGCATTAGGAAGTAATACACAGACAGCTTAAGGAGAAGTCAATTAAATGAATTTGAATAAGTGAGAACGAAACGTTTCAGCCCTTTTGTGAATCAAGATGTCCTAAACTGATAGCTTTGATTCTTTTTAATAACACACTTCATAATGCTGCTGGGGATATAAAAACAGAAACTTTGGTATTCTTCAACGTATCAAGAAACCATAGATTAAAAGGTAGACATTAGTGAACAGAACATAGAGACTTCAAGGATGGCCTAGAAACTGTAAACCTTAATAAATACCGAATATTTCAACGAACGCTCATCGTATCATTCGAGACAAAGAGAAAACATCGAAAAACATGAAGATACTCTATCCCCATGTTAAACTCTCGGTTCTTTAATAAATCAATTTATAATAATGGAATTTTCACACGATTTATTACAAAATCAACAAAATTAAATAAATATCGTAACTTGGTCACTAGACGTTCAAAAAAATTCTCGAACAGTTATTCACCATAGAACTGTTTCAAAATATGCGCGGAAAGAAAATGTTCATTTGATTTTTTTATAATCTGCTAACGCTGATGGCTACAGTAAACCGACTACTCTCAGCAAATGACCATACTCTTTTGATTGAATCCATAATACATTAAAAGGATCAGAATACAGCAGCTATCAGCTTTGAAACACTTTTCATGTACACTTCTTTACAGTTTCAAAAATAATGGCAAACCCGCCTTCGTGAGCGAGAGCCAACAGCAATACTAATACAGAAGCTTGGTAGTGACCATGCTTACTCTTCCAACTATCGATCGGTAGCATTGTCAAACTGTGCTTTTTTAATTTCCAGACTCCTCTTGTATCTTGACTCCAACTAATGGTGAATTCAGACGCCAGAGACGCACAAATGACTATTACTCCGGTTATACAGGACTTTAGTAAGAACTTTGACAAATTCCAAAAAGCCATTTGTTTGCTACAAATGTAGCGTTAGGAGTCAGTCGAGAAGGCCTTACTCCGATTTTACAGCACTTTCGTAAGATCGTAACTTGTATCTATTGTTGCAAACATTGCCTTCAGATTTTCACCTGATGAACAATCCTGACTTAAACTTATGTCAACTTAAGACCGAAATAAAAAAATAACATTTTCGATCAGAGAACTTATTTTGTACCACTAAAGGGAATAAGAATTTGCCTTCACCTAGAACCAGCAGTAATAAATATTGCCAAAGCCAACATCACCGCCGTGGTTACCAAAACTCACCAAAGTAGTCTTTGGTCTTTGCTATTTCAATAAGGGACTAGCAATCCTCTCATTTTTCGAAATAAATTAGTGTGTGTGTGTTTGTGTGTGTGTGTGATTTGTATTTTTATCGTAGCTTCAACAAACGATATCTGCGATGTGGCAGTTTATATTGATGTCTAACTCTGGGGCATCATGCTGCAGACATGTAGCATGATGTCTCTACCAGTCATATTAACCTGACACCAGACCGACCAGTCCTAACACTAACCTCTTAATGCTGAGCGCCAAGCGAAGCAACTGTTAGTACAACCTCTTGCATCCGAGGCGGACTCTCTAATCACTTGGCCAGGGGAGCTGTTCGAAGTAAATTAAATGATATAAAAACCTTATGCAATGGCTAAACGTTATTGTACGCAGAGGAAAGGAGACAATGTAGCATGTTACAACACCTCACAAAACGATCTTCATTCGGTTACCGACAACAACAACCATGCTGAGAAAACATAAACGTTACAGCTATGGTAAAATCGTTGCTTTAATTGACAACTCTCCAAAAACTAATTTTATTATTTTGTTGGAATCACTTTCCACCTTAAAATCATTGCTAGATCATAATTTAACCATCCCGCAATATTTTCTTATGATCTCATGATCGGAAACGACCTGCTGACAAATTCTGGAAAATAAACCTGATTACTGTACTGTGGACTTCCTAGTCACATCGATATTAAAAGTAATGATAGAGAAGATAAGGATGCTACATCTGACCTGCACTCAGCCGTGTTTGGGTGGAAGATTCCTTTTAGGGGCTCCGAGTATTATATCAATCATTGTGTTATATGTATCCTATATATAGCGAAATATTACATATACTCATTCCGCCTTTGGTCCAAGTTTGAACTGATATTTCGTTCTTTAATAAATTTTATATTATATGTGTTATTCTTGGTATTTTTCGGATGATGTTGGTAGTGGTTTTGTTTTTTTTAAAGCAGTTTATTTTAATAGATTGTAATATGACTGAATGGGTCGGAATGATTTTAAAACTTTTTAGCTGATACACAAAATGTAATACAATTTAATGTATACATATCACATAGTAGGTTTGGTTTTCCTATAGTATGTGCAATTTCATATTTTTCATATTATCACATGTTAAAATATCACTTTATTTGATTCTGATTGGTCAAAAAAACTCATAAAGTTATTTTGCGGGTATTTTCTTTACTGATTGGCTGTGATCGTGGGAAAACGTTTTTAATCCCGCCTTTTAGAATGTTTTGATTTGAATGAAGATTTTTTGCGGCCATTTTTTAACTCGATTCGCAAATGGAAATTGAGGAAATATCATATCGGCTGTCTCAGTACCGATATGTTACTCCCACATGGGTTCATTATGTCATGTTTAATAATATCATCATAAAAAAATGGCATAAAACTACAAGACAAGAACGACAATAACGAGTAAAACTAAGGGATAGCGGTAGGCTGGGCGGGCGGGTGTGGTGCGTATATCAGTAGCATAGATATAGATAGTACTAGTATCAGTACCCTTAGTCCTACCTGGTGTGTCACTGGAGCAGCCGGGTGTGATTCACACCGTGTTCTTTTATAGCCTAATATAAATAAAATTGAACATGTTCTTTGATATATAATGAAATAAATTGAGTAGTCTTCTTATTTAATACTGGAATTATCGCAAATCATTGTAGAAATAGTGGTAAAATCTCGTTTACCTTTCTTATCCGAAATTTTCGTTTTGATCGTCCGCCATATTAGTTCAAAAAATGCCTACTTCCGTTCTCAGTCTCGTTTGTTTGTGTGCCATATAATGCCTTATTTGGAAATATAAACAAATCGTAGTAAAAACTATGGCGCGGTTTGAGTCGGAAATTCTGCGCATTAAAAGTAGATACGGTTTACCGGTCACTTTGAAATTCCACCAAGAAACAATAATTTTCTCAACAAAACTGTATTCCGCAATTTATGCTGGTATCCATTCTCCATCATCTCGCGTTAGGTCATTCAACAACTAAACCATATTTTAGAATATCCATATATAGTCTGGCAAACCTTATGTAGAAAAGGGGTCACAGCGAGCGTCTCGCCTTATCTGTCATGGTGGACACGGTGAGGTTAGCATAACTATGCCAATTTATTCTACCGTGAAAGGGCTTAATAAATTCAAACTACCCAAATTTCTTTGACAAAATTATTATACTTACTTAGTAGATTTTTAAACTATTTTTGTTTCTAACTTTAGTGAGGAGTTTTTTTTGTGCTCCATTGCATGATATGGGATCAGTTTGTAGCCTTAACCACAACAAACCAAGTTGAGGCTACGACATCGTAGCTAAGTTATAGAATCCACCGCATATACAAGCGTGGTTTAAATGTTAACTTGACGAAGTAAACAAACTCACCTCTGTTCGGAGAATAATCTGGTGGTGAATGGGTCTCCTAATTGACAGACCTTTATCCAACTACATCTTTACGTAGCATATATGGGATGTAAATCCGACACAAAAATAAATTTGTTGGCGTCTTCTGTACAGTCTTTTTTTCAAATCAAACACTATAAATATCAGGTCTCAAATGCATTGCAGTAATGGTGGGATATTTTTTATCCGGTGATCTTATTTCCTATGAAAATAGCAACAATGTAACTTTTTTAAACACATTTTTGGGTATACGTATAATCTACTGTCGGAGTACCGTACTATGTACCGCATCAATCAATGTGGCAGCATTACATCGCATTGATCATTCTGTTTTGTTATTATCTTGTGTTTACAAAATGTTCTGTTTATTCGGATGGAAGCTTTTTCTTTGATTTATAGTTTGTAAAGCAGTACAATCTACTTTAACCAGATCAGAGTTGTTTGAGATTATATTTTATGCACAACAAATGAAAGGTACACGGTCTGTCAGAATGAAAGAAATTATTCGTTCTTCTATCTATCTAAATAATTTCCACTGAAATAAAAACTATGAGATAAAAAGAATCTCAAATGGATAACGATTTAATATTAAATTTATGAAACAAGTTGAATAATGTCCAGCTTTTGCGAGCCTTGGATCGCAAAAGCTGGACATTATTCACCTTGTTTCATAAATTCAATATCAATTCGTTACCCATTTGAGATCCTCTCTCTCTTTCTCTCTCTCTCATACTTTCACTCTCTCTCTCTTTCTCTCTCATACCTTTCCTCTCTCTCTCTCTCTCTCTCTCTCTCTCTCTCTCTCTCTCTCTCTCTCTCTATATATATATATATATATATATATATATATATATATATATATATATATATATATATATAATTATGCAAATAGAATCAGAACACATGTTTCAAACACTTTTCTATCTTAGAAGTTGGAAGCACCAGAAGACCTACAAGTGTTCTGTATCCTTCTCATTGCGATGATTGTTATTTTCCATATGCCTCTGGGCATAATGTTACGTATTTTATGTAGCGAGGTGTATTATTTTCTAAAAGAGCATGAACTCACCATCTGACTTGGCCGTTAGAAAACAATTATAAAACTCCTTTTCTCCGTTCTTATGTATAACTCTTGGCAGGTGCACTTTCTACCATTTAGCATAATTTTAAAGAAAAAAATGCGCATCATGGCGAGCAATGAAATATGAGACGTGTTGATTTATTGTTTATGTCACTGAAATTACATACTGATTATTGCTTAATTTTATTTCCCTTTTCTCATCTACAAAGGGGAACAAAGGGAAACGAAGAACAGATCCATTTTATACCAGAAAATATGTACGTTTTTCTTCAACATACATACAAATATCTTAATCTGACATCATTTTTAATGAGAATTTTAACAAAAATAATTTATGTGGTATAATGAATGTTTCTGTTTCTCGTTCTATAATAGTCGTCATAGGAGTTCAAAATGTATTAAAAGATCCTTTTTGACTCACATACAAAACTATGGCCACGAAATAAGAAAACACAATTGTCCATATTGTCAAACCCTCTCTCTCTCTCTCTCTCTCTCTCTCTCTCTCTCTCTCTCTCTCTCTCTCTCTCTCTCTCACACACACACACACACACACACACACACACATACACACAAATAGTTGTAACATGGCTATACCAAAAAATGTGACTCCGTTTGGTGTGCTCTGCATATTTCAGTACATTCATCCAGAGAGAGCACAACAGTTTATACAAATATTTGCGGTTCTTAGAATTTCAACGCCGAGTTGAAAGTTTGAACATAATATTGTCTGCAGTCGTCAATGTTCCCCAACACAAGCTTTCGTCCGTGTCTGTCTTCAGTTTGTTCCATGTGGTTCCAGCAGTTGAGCCATAGATTCTTATCATATTAACATTAGTAATAACATTGGACGGGGTAGTTAATGGATATACGGATTTAAGGATAATCTTTTCATGACAGTATAAAAGATTTACGAGGAAACGACCCTAATTTTAGACATATTAAACACGCTTGCACACATAATTAAATACTTTGGCACACTTTTCAATACTCTTGTTACACGAATTATTAAGACGTATAACAATCAGACCTCTATATTTCTCTACAGATTTTCTAAAATCTTAAATAGTACTTTGCTAGATTTTAATGCCAGGCCTTGTCTTGATTTATCGTTTTCAGATTGAATAGTACCGATAAAGATTCACTGTAGCGTTTGACTGCCATGGAGGCTGTCACATGTTTTATCCAAAAGTCATTCAGAATAAAGATTCAAAATACTACATTTATGAATTCAACGTATTTTTTGCCGATGCCACGCTGACAGAAAATATCACTTCTCTGCTGCAACTACAGTTCGCTCTTAGCATAAAGCCAAATTTCAATAAATAGCTACCAAAATAAACCGCATTGGGATTCACGTGTATACGTGTACCTTCTCATTTCATTCAAAATCACACAATGATGCAGATAGTTTGGTCCCAGGTGATCATTTCCCGAACTGACTGTTTCGAATTAGACAAATTAATGCACTTCTACATGAACTACAAAAGATCGCCGTCTTCGGCACCAAAGTACACCCAGGTGGCAGCAGTAATACTTTGTTTTGACGTTACAATGATTCCTGATCATAGCGATTTGGCTTGTTGCAATCGGAATACCACTTGAATATTTATGTGAGACCCAAACATAGAATAGGGCAGTGCACGTCCGCCATATGAAGAGCTTTTCTATCAAAGATGACTCTAATACATATGCTGCGACAGAAAGAAATAGCAAAAGTTCCTTTTTAGTAAAGGAATCTTCTGGCAAACGTTATATTATATATCGATTTAATGTAAATCACTCAATATAAGAAGCCTGAATATTGCATTTTAATACTGCCGAACGTGTGTAGGTCTTTCCTCGTGTAAAATTGTTTGACTACGATAATATGATCACATGACAAATCAAATTAGTAATATAAGGAGTAAATAGCCGAAAGAGGACGTTGATGATTTCATATTAATTTATGTGATAATGAAAGACTATGTGATGGGATAAATCATTTTAATACATAATACACACATATTCTCATCCCAAATTCAGCCATAGTGCAAGTTTGATGTTAATAAAAGAAGCTGTAAAGGAGAGTAGCATAAACAAGTAAAACACATGGATCCATGTATGGAGATGGACAATTTCAATCCAATATACAGTTAACTTAGGCCTAATTGCATGATATTATAAGTTGAAATATTTTAATCAAGTCCTATGGTTTGCTCCGTACCAAAAACTTAAGGAAATTATCAAGGGGTAATCAAAACAACTTAAAAACACGTAAGTATAGCTCACTAGTCTTAGATTGAAATAACAGTAAATAAATTGTCATCTGCATGGTAAGCGTGGTTCAGACATTTTTCTCCCAGTTGCATTAAGCTCTATGACTGGTTCAGACATTTTTCTCCCAGTTGCATTAAGCTCTATGACTGGTTCAGACATTTTTCTCCCAGTTGCATTAAGCTCTATGACTGGTTCAGACATTTTTCTCCCAGTTGCATTAAGCTCTATGACTGGTTCAGGCATTTTTCTCCCAGTTGCATTAAGCTCTCTGACTGGTTCAGGCATTTTTCTCCCAGTTGCATTAAGCTCTATGACTGGTTCAGGCATTTTTCTCCCAGTTGCATTAAGCTCTATGACTGGTTCAGGCATTTTTCTCCCAGTTGCATTAAGCTCTATGACTGGCTCAGGAATTTTTCTCCCAGTTACATTAAGCTCTATGACTGGTTCAGGAATTTTTCTCCCAGTTGCATTAAGCTGTATGCCTGCCCATTTATCTTTCAAACAAGGTTATACGCGGCTTAACGTAAATGTACTTGTTATGGAAATAACATTAACTAAAACATATCACAATGAACATTTTTTTGAAAGACTGACAAACATAATATTAAGCTATTTTAAGAAGCTCTCAAAACTGTTTCTACGGGACCAAGTCACACACACACACACACACACTTGCTGTCAAAATAATGTTTCATGTGGGCCAAGACAAACACACTTGCTATCAAAATAATGTTTCATGTGGAGCAGACACAAACACTTTCTGTCAAAATAATGATTCATATGGACCAAGACAAACACACTTGCTGTCAAAATAATGATTCATGTGGACCAAGACAAACACAATTGCTGTCAAAATAATGTTTCATGTGGACCAAAACAAACACACTTGCTGTCAAAATAATGTTTCATGTGGACCAACACAAACACACTTGCTGTCAAAATAATGTTTCATGTGGACCAAGACAAACACACTTGCTGTCAAAATAATGTTTCATGTGGACCAAGACAAACACACTTGCTGTCAAAATAATGTTTCATGTGGACCAAGACAAACACACTTGCTCTAAAAATAAGGGTGGATAATTTACACATGCTCAAAGCATTCACAATTTCGCATTAGTATTAACATTGTTGATGAAAAACTCATGTAGAACACGTATCAATTTCTAAAACTATGATCTTGAAGTTGAGACTGAAATGAGATGACACAAATTTGAGGTTTTAGGTAACAAAAGTAGCATACAGCTTAATACATGCCCATCTTGTGCCATTTTTCACTACCAATGTCCTTGACGTTAGAACAACAAACCTGCCTGCTGCAACATATAGTGTGGAACTGGATACAATTTCATGAAAATATATGAACTTGTAAAATAGTAAAGCCCAGCAAAGGAAGCAGGCTGGTTACCTCCTTTGCTTTTTAACTTAACCTTCGCGGCGGAGGATAGGTCTATAAAGACGTAAAACTCTATCGTGGAATGATATACAACAGGCTAAATGTTCATGAAAGTGAAATAATTTCATTAGTCAAAACGTTATATTTGTATAGGGACAAAGCCTGCTGATTTATTTTTTCCTTAGCTGTAACCTAAAGTTTGAGACTAAAGTCCTGGTCATTGTATCGCTAATTATTATATATAGCTAGTTCAAGTTTTACTAAATTATATTCAGAAGTTTTAACGTATTCCTCGAGAAAATGCACAAAATTACACAATTACAATTTCTTTTGACTTCCTGAGAACTTGCACTAGTGACGGGGTGGGGTGGGTGGCTGAATATGGAATGACACACCATTTAGCTATGACGTATTCATGGGCAGTTTCATTCCATTTCTCCTACGGTCATAAAGTTATGGGCTAGATTAGCAATTAGCAAATGTTAACAGCAGGATTAAATGACAATGTGTTAACATGCTGTTTAATATAAAATGGTTGCAAAAAAAGAGTGAATCAATAATCATATAATGATTTAACATGACACCACGTGTTTATATATCTGTGTGTGTATGTGTGTGTGTGTGTATGTGTGTGTGTATGTGTGTGTAAACGCTTACGAATTTTCATACCACTATTTCTATTTAACTCATAGCTACAAATAGCAAACAAAATGTAACCATAATATATGACCTTTAATGTTCATAAACACCCTCTTTAGTTTCACGATGTACATTTAGAAATAGCATGCAGTCAATATGTCAATTTAGTAAAACTTAAAAATATAACACGTTTTGAAGATTTTGTACAAAATTATGCAAGTAATCATGTATTCTGATATCCATTTTCTTCAAGAAGCACGTGAACAGTGTCACTTGTAGATTTTTCAAACTGGATCCTTGCCTGAATAACCATCAAATTTAGTTTAATCCAAAAAAAGAGATTCAGGAAAATACATGGGATTAGGTAAATTAATCGTATATGATAAAAGCATATCACAATATGTGTGGCTTCATCCAGGGACAAATATATCTTCAAATGTGTATATTTCCTTTCACATCTAGCTAGTGTGTACATAGTTGTATGTTGAGAGTCATGACAGTTTCCATATTAAGAGTAAAGGGCAGGTGCCAAGCTCCATAGCCCGACCCAAGGCATTATATTCCATGTACAAGTGCATATGTAGTCCCTTATGTCTATTATATCTATTATATATGGAGGTCACGGCTATGTTCGCTCGAAATAATTCCATTAAAGAGTGGTTTTAAAGGTCTAACATATGAAGTGATATGCGAGGGAAAAAAAACCCCAATGAATAAAGAATATAAATTTAAACAAATTCATGAAGTACGATGCTGCTCAATGCCTCTGCAATTCATATAATGTGCAAAGAAGAAATTTGTCCTAGTTTCTTCTGACTCTTCCGCCCCCCTTCCTTGATATCTGTATATTGACGTTAGGATTTAGGGTGCTACACACACACGCACACACACACACACACACACACACGCACACACATACATACACACACACACACACATATATATATATATATATATATATATATATATATATATATATATATATATATATATATATATATATCCTAAACCTCAACATAAATATCCAAATATTGAAAATGACCCTGGGAGAATCAAAGGAAACTCGGACTAAGAAGAAATGTTGAATAAAGAAATTGCATTGGAGTTTAGCAGCTGTTTTCCAACTAATCTCATCTATATAGACCATTTTGTCCACAAAAAACATCCTAATTATTGGTAGATGTATTTACATTAAATCATCAGATATTACGTTAAGAACCGTAATTGTTCGAATATGTATATGTTATTCCAGTGAGTTATTTATAGCACTCATAATCGTCGCCGACGCTTTTCAAATCTGAATGTTTGATTTCAAATATCCATATAAACCAAAATGTCTGACAAATCTCTACGGGTCAGAAATTTTTCATTTTACAAGGACTACAAATCTCTAAAAATTGCTGCAACATTTTAATTCCAATTATGTAGTAGTGCACCTTTAAGCTATGCTATCGGGCGTGTAGACACATTAAATTTACTCTTGTTATGCAAGTGAAGAATACTTAATGATGAGCAAATCACGAACAAAAAAGGAACATAGTCTTCTTCACTTTGTCCCAAATCAGGACATTTTATACACCTTTCTATAAAGTAAAATTATTTTGTTGATCTGGCGACGACATGTAAAGTTTTATACCTTCGTGTCTGGGAGACTGAGCCGTATGACTGAAGAGCATCAATGTGTGCAGAACAATTTGATTCACTTTCGAATTTCTGAAGGGTGCATTTCCATTGGCTAATTCAAAGATCACCATAACATGACACCCAAGAGGTCTCTGTCAGATCCTCATGTAGTTATCTGTTGTTTGTGGAGTCCATTGAAAATTCACCTTTCAAGGACCTCGTGGTAATGTCATTCTTCATATATTGAACTATAAAAGTTAGTCATGTTGCATGCATAAGTCAAGCATATTATGTCGTTATATAAAGTACATAAAACACACATTTTACACATTCTTCTAAAGGATTCTTACCAACAAACTAGGCCATCGGGAATAGCAAAACAAAACGCATAGTATTTCAGTCTTGAAATTGAAGAAGTCGTGGACTCCACGCAGAATCATTCCCCGTGGTCAAAGGGCGTATACCGATGACAATAATATGGATTCATAGGTTTATTTTGGGTATGCCAAGCAATGTTTGGGCAAAGTCAAAGGTAAAGTCTTCAGCATGTGTAAAATTTAATGAGCTCATTGATAAAAATATAAAAAGGATGAGCAAGTTTTAGGGAACAGGAAATATTGAAATGACGTGGCTTAGTATCTAAGTTAGGGCAACAAGTAAAAGAAAGAACGAATAGAGGAAATGTAAGCAAACTGTCAGGAATGTCGATATGAATTAATGCCCATTAGTCAATTTACTGTGGTAATGAAAGCCATCTCTCTCTCTCTCTCTCTCTCTCTCTCTCTCTCTCTCTCTCTCTCTCTCTCTCTCTCTCTGTATGTATATGTCTGTATGCATATATATATATATATATATATATATATATATATATATATATATATATATATATATATATATATATATATATATATATATATATATATATATATATATATATGTGTGTGTGTGTGTGTGTATGTATGTATGTATGTATGTGTGTGTGTGTGCAAACTATTCCTGTAAAGCGAATGCTTGTATCAGTTTTGAAGGCATGCATACAACGGAAATGTTTCTAACAAATGGTATTTCGAAAAGTGCCTGAAATCTCAGAATGAGAAAGCTTAAATATTAGGCGATATAAATAATACTTTTATGCAAACATTAACGATCTTTTATAGATTTACCAGTTCTCAAAATCACTCAGATAGAAACGATTAAACAATTGTGGGTGATTTTAATGTCTGTCTACACGTTACATGTATGACGCATAGATCCCCTACGCACCTGGCTGGGTATTTTATATCATGTATACTTTAAGGTTTTGGCCACCAAAGATTAATTGTGCTCGACCACGGAGTTTTATATTTGACATCATCTGATATCATCTTCCTTTTGTTCGCTGCTTACAAACTTCTATCTGATTAGATAAGAAAGAGGTAGATATACTTCAATGAAGATATAGAAATAAATACATCCAGACTCGTGGGATTCAATATACTTCTTTCTACACGCAATTATTTCACCCCTAAAGATAGATGGAGATAGTTCATTGAGGGTTCAAGATGTGCGATGGGAGTTAATTTATCACTTACAAAAGGTCGCAGCATTGTAATTTAGAAATGCATAAAGTGTCAGCACATGTTTTAATTGCCCATTAAATTGAATTTTGATAGCACGACTCTTTTTATTTATTTTACAAGCTCGTCTTTAATGCGGAAAAGTGAATCAGCCTACAAGCACTATTTGTGACTGGCTAATTAGATGCATTTTAAAATAAGCGAAATTTCTCAGGGGCTTGCCTCAATAAAACGTTATGTCCAAGATCAGGTAACATTTTAGCTGAGCCATTAAAGTTTGTAGAATGTTTTAAGCTAATTACATACCAAACTTTGATTAATTACAAGCATATTGAACACTTAGATTGCCATATTATATAAAAAGCATATTTACTTCGTTTATTAGTTACAAGTTTCATAATGTTTCAAATGTCTATTTACCCCAGAGCTAGTAAATGAATACAAATTCACCTTTAACTGTATCGCTGCTTTCAGAGATAGTTCATTCAGCAGCATTTAAAATTTTTAAATTTTCATCTATAAGATAAATCTGAATTTGCGCTTCCTATGCTAATTATAATAAAGGTCTAACATAAGTACTTATAGGAATTGTCTAATGTAAGTACTTATATGAATTATCTAACATAAATACTTATACTTGTCGTTTTGCTATTGACTACAGGAATCTCAACCAGGTGACAAAACCAATGACATTCCCTATACCACGATTAGAGGATGTCATTGATGCCGTGGGACAAACTCAACCATGTTTTTTAGCACCTTAGATTTAAATACAGCATTTTGGCAGATTAAAATGGATGACTCAACCAAACATAAGAGCTCTTTTATAACATCTCGTATTCTCTACCAATGGAACGTAATGCCTTATGGACTAAAAAATGCACCCGCTACCTATTGTGTTCTTTTAGTTCATGTTCTCAGGGGTATACCATGGTCTGTGTGTCTTGCATACATAAATGATATTATTATTATTTCCAATTCATTTCAAAACCACCTACAACATCTTGAGCTCGTTTTTGATCGTTTGCGTCAAGCAAACTTGACACTCAAACCTTCCAAATGTGTTTTCGCAGCATCTGAAGTTGTTTATCTTGGTCATAAATTCTCAACAAAAGGAATCAAGGTAGATGAATTTAAAATTGAAGCAGTTACAAAATTCCCTGTTCCTAAATCACAAAATGATGTTAGGAGTTTTCTAGGTTTGTGCAATTATTACAGGAAATTTGTTTACGGTTATTCCACTATAGCTACGCCTTTGAACAAATTATTGACAAAAGACAGTTCATTTCTCTGGACGGACAAGTGTCAATTAGCATTTGGTACACTTAAAACAGCTCTCACCTCGGCACCTATTTTGGCCTATCCTGATTTCAACAAACCATTTAGACTCACATGTGATGCTAGCGGCACCGCTCTAGGAAATATTTTGTCTCAAATAGGGACAGATGACAAGGAACATGTTATTGCTTATGGCTGGAGAGCTCAAACAGACGCTGAAAAACGATGGTCAGTTACTTAACAAGAATGTTTAGCTGTTTTAGAAGGCATCAGAACGTATCATGTTTACCTGTTACACCAGAAATTCACTGTCCTTACAGATCACAAAGCATTCGTGTGGCTTAAGAAAATCAAACACACTTCAAATAGACTAATTCGTTGGTCACTTAGCTTACAAGAATACGATTTCGACATCGTATATACGCCAGGACATAAAAATACAAATGCAGACGCACTCTCACGCCGTGACAACGAACAAACGGATAACACCCACTCTGAAGGAGAGAAATCTCCAGATTACACAGACACATTACCTATTCAATCAGAACCAGCTATTTCTTCCATTCAAGAAGAATTAACCGAAGTTAGCTTCTACTACACAAAGGAAAACACCTCAATAATATCCGCAGTACACACCAATGATAACACACTCACTGATTCTTCTTCTGACTTGCCAGATATCGCCCAATATCAGCGCCAGTGACCTGATTTCAAAGATATGTATGTTTATTTAGAGCAAGGAACATTACCAGATAATTCTCATCGCGCAAAAGCTATTCAGTATGAAGCGAGTCCGTATGAACTTATTAATGGTGTCTTACATCATTTCTTTCAGCCTCGTACAAACACAAAACTTCATCAAATCAGCTCATAAAACAAGATGCCTTACCAACACCCTTGAGACAAGATGTTCTTTTGTCTTATCATGATTCAAAAGCAGGAGGTTGTCATTTAGGTGTTTAAAGAACCTATCAGATTAACAAACAAAAACAATTCTTGCCTAAAATGTATCAAAACGTATATGACTATATTATATCGTGTTTTCAGTGTCAACTCATTTAACGTGACACAAATGCTCGAAAGGCCACATTGCACCCCTTGCCTTCAGAAGATTTATTTTCTCGCTGACAAATGGACATTCTATGCATGCCAAAACGTAAGGAAGGCTATCAGTATATCTTATTAGTGACCGACAGTTTGTTTGTCACAATGGTGTGAATCCTTTCCCTTACGTTCTCAAACGGCAACGGAAGTTGCCAATGTTCTGTACAATGAGATATTCACACGTTATGGTGCTCCGAGAACACTCATTAGTGATCATGGACGAAACCTTATGTCTCAGCTTGTTCTCGCACTCTGTGAATTTTTTCAAGTCATACGTCACCACACCAGTTCACACCACCCTCAAACAAATGCTGCATGCGAACGTTTGAACAGCACCAAGATACAATCGCTTTGCGCCTACTGCAATCAGCACCACGATGATTGGCAGTCACTTTTGCCCAGTATAATGATGGCATTCCAAATCAGCCCCGCAACTAACTCAACAGGCTATTCACCTTATTACATAGTCTTGGGGGAAAGAAATGACCTTACCTCTAGATGTTTCTCTTACACCTCGCGACACTGCCCACCAACAAACCAAGCAATACATAGATCAATTAGTTCAGAGATTGAAAATAGTTCAGGAAGTAGCTAAAGCAAATATCCGGGAGGCGCAACAAACAACCAAACAAAGGTTCGACCAGAAAACGAAAGAACCGTCCTTTCGCGTTGGAGATTATGTACACCTACAAATCTCACACATACCCGTAGGGTTATCAAAAAAACTTTACTCCCGATGGGAAGGTCCGTATTACATCACTGAATTAGGCCCAAATAGCACCTACCGATTACACCGTTGTTCTGGCAATAGGGAGATGAAATCACTTTGTACATGCCAACAGACTTAAGCGTTATAAAGATTCAAGGGATTATCGACCCCCTACACCAGATACAGTCGATACTGTCACTCAAGCAACTCAACTACCACGTGATAAGACGAGCAATCAGCGCGCACCAGCTGGCAATGGTACAGAATGGTTGACAAACGTTTGAAATCCACATGGATTGCAGGAAAAAAAAAACATTACATGGTTAAATGGTCCGACGGTTCCAAGCCATCATGGCAACCAACGGAGAATGTCTCTCCGGCATTAAAGGAAGCATTTCACAGAGCACGTACACAACCGCATACACGTCGTAAACGATTTGGTCAAATATTTCATCTTTGAGTTTAACACAAATTTCAGGAAGGATATCCTTCACCAGTGAGAGAGATACTTCTCGTCCTTTCTACCATTCCATCATTTCCTCAAGCCTTCTATTTCTTTTCTTCTTTGTCCGGCAATTCTCTCAACTTCTTTTTCGTTTTCTTTAAGGTATGGGTGGAATGTGAATTTCAGTCATAGGACTGCTTCTCCTGACTCTGAATCTAGGGTCTGCAGTGGATGAATAAAGATTGAATTATGAAGTTATCTTACAGTCTCTCTCACCAGTATATTGTACAGCTGATAAGTGGATCCACACCTTCCAAACACTGCTTCCAGGCACCATTTTCGTTGACCCGATCCCATATTGTCTTCACAGTGCACATTGTAGTTTTCTAAATCCTCTTCTCTTGCAAGTAAATGCAATAGTCTTCTAATTAATAAGCTGTTCCACACAACAATCTCATTAATTAATGAGTTCGTTCCAGAATGTATTTTAGAACCATCAAATGTGTCAAAAAGGGCAATATTGCTTTTTATTGGTGAAATAGATAAAAACCTATTCGATCTAGCTACAACGGGAGACGTTGCCACATTAGCGAATCACATAAATATGTTAACGAAACAGAATAATAAAATGTTAAATACTCTTGCTTGAAACGGAGGTAATTTTTCCTCGTATATTTCACACGTCAACCAACGCTTTGATAACATGTTAGCAGCTATCGATCAAAATTCCAAAGTCCTTATGCTCATAGAACACACAATGCTTGATTGTAAGAACGATTTGCATCAACAAACACAAAAATCAAACGAAGTTCTTGCAGCTCAATTATTGGAATCTCAGCACATTACACAGGAATTAGAGAAAATACAGATAGCAAGTGCGGAATTATCAGCAGGCAAGTTACCAGCTATACTAATCCCATCTCATGTTCTTGTAAAATCACTTAATCAAATCCAGACAATTATCTCCACTGATTATCCTGGTTATTCAATAACGTCGAATGATCCAAGTTACTATTATCAGTTTGGATCATATATAGCAACACGTCAGTACCACAACCTCTATATTGCTCTACAAATACCAATTTCATCCCAACGTCGACCATTGGCGACGTATCGCATTCAGTCATATCCTGTCCCAATTAACACAACATCAACACATGCTACACAAGTTATTGATTTACCTGACATAATACTCGTATCAGATGAACATAATTTTACACGACAATATTGTCATCGATTATAAATCACTGTACCCTTAAGGATATTTTACATTGCAACATTCGCCCAGCGCTTAAACCCTTTTCTCAATCTGAATGTATTAATAATTTATTTCTCGATGATAAGGATAATATCCATCAGACCTGTAATTTTCGCTTCATGACAAATCACATCGCACCAAATATCCTCGATATCTCCTCAAATCAAATATTAGTCTATCTCATGGACGAAATCATACTCGAATGTCAAAATCAACGACGCGCTATTCAAGGTTGTCGTTCTTGTATTATGAATATTCCGTGTCATTGTGCAGTCGTCACTACCTCTCTCACTTATGACGGACATATTACTAATTGTTCTGACAATTTATCTGAAGTTACTCGACTATATCCAGTCAATATCGCACTCCTTTAACTCTACACATTTAGCGGCTATCTTAGGTAATACAACTTTTGACAGTCCCTTGACCATTTCTATACCTGAATTCAAACTATATGAACACCACATGTCACATGCTTTTGCTACGGATAAGAAGATCGATTTAAGCCTTAAAAAGTAGCTAAACGTGCTAAGGGTGATCAACAAATTTTTTCGTTCTTGGCAGAAACAATCTTAAGCGGTGAATTTTCTTTCAATAATGAATCTTGCTTTGATTTACCACATATTATGACTCTAATAAGTTTCGCCTTGTCGATCCCTAATACCTTAATAATTATTTGGCTCATAGGGCGTTTCTGACCTTTCTCTTCCGCAATGTTACTCACACTCGCAACTGACGCCCAAACTACAAATCACTTCCAGTATACTATTGCACCCACGACTTCTCTTTCTGATTGGATTACTACTATTTCTAACGTCCTCACTTGGGATTACATGATCTTTTCAGTCTCATTCCTGACATTCACAATTGTTTTACTCCATGTTTATAAATGGATTTCTCAGTCCAATGCATGTACTAAACTCCGTCTTGAAATTACTACCGGACTTCAATGTGTCATAGTTGATATACTTCAGCTTCAACTCTGCCCTTCCTATTGGCACACTACTGGCCATCAGTGATTGACAATCTTCATCTCACTAGGTATTTACGACCGCGACCACATATCAGATGGACTGATTTTAAGCTAAACCAAGTAAACGGTAACTCTAACCTAACCATACCAACCTCATTTCCGATTCCTCATGTATCGGTATACAGGCGGCTTCATTCAATTTTTAAGCACCCTATCTCTGCTTACATCATTTGGACACACCGTGATGTCACATTCTTTCAATGCTCAGACAGCAGTTTTTCAAACTCCACTCTTCACAATCATTATTCCTTGCCACCATACACTAGTTTACCTTAAGCACATACACTACTTTACCTTAAAACACATCTGATACTTGTCAGCACGTGATCAGCCTGCAATATATCGTCCTTAACTTCGTTCTTCAGGCAGAATAAAAGAATGTTTTACTAAACGTCTGCGTTACCTAAGTAATTAGAATTTAGTAAGACCAAATCTCAATGAAATATCAATACGATTACAATCCATCTAGAACCTCTATTCATTATCATGTTATGACGTCCACCGTTTAACCAAAGCCATTGCAGGCATTAGATTATGTAAAACTTTCGGTATATTCAAACTTTTGTCTTTTTTATTTCCTTCATACTACAACCTGTATCTATTTTTGTCTATTTTGTTTTCATTTTATATTCGGATTTTATTACCATTCTGTTCATTCTGCTATGCTATGTATGTTTTTCTCATTTTATATTTGAGTTTTAACACATATTATGTGCTGCATTTTCAGTGTGTTTTATCCTATTCATAATGACTATTATAGTGCTCTATTGTATTTGTAGTCCATTGAATAGTATAGTGTTTTTTCATTGCATTATTATTTTTTCGAACTTCTGCAATTTATTAACCTTTATCAATTCATTGTATTGGTTTTCATTTTTGCCTTGTAATTTTTTTTTCTTCGAGCCTCGAGTACTTGAGTAATGACCCAGAAGGTATTATTAGGATATCAATTTTGGGTAGAGAAATTAAAAGGTATGTAAGACTATGTTGTTCCTTACAAATTGAGATTAGTTACAAAATTAAATAACTTGGTTCAATTTCATGGCTTGGATGACATAATAACCGACTTACTTTAGAAGCCGCTTTTCACAAATGTAATTATAAATAGTCTGGTTCAGAGTTCATAATAATAAACGATTTACACGGTATCTTTTCAACTGTAACGAAGTTAGTCAGCCAAACGAATCAGGTCTCGTTTCCTTTTCAACTATTACCCCATGCTACGAGTGGTAATCCATCTCCCGAGTGGAACAAAAGCGATTTACCAAAATTAGACGTAATCCATGTTATGAGTGGAACAAAAGCGATAGCCTCTTTACAATAATTAACTCAAGAGCACAGGACGAAAAGGTAATCCGTTCACGAGATTAGCCTTCATTAGGACAGACCTTCTGATCTGGACACGTACATACGCCACGTTATCTCGGGATACATAAAGGCGGGAACCTATCTGAAACTTCAGTTGTTAAGTCCCAGATTAGAGAAAAGTGTCTGTATTTACAGGTCAGAATTTCCTATTACTTACTTTTAAAGATTTTTGTAGTAACGTGTAGTCGCAATATTTTTGTGAGTTCTCTTTTTATGTGCTATTATAATGTAATGAAATATTTCATTTTTTATATGTTCATTTGTATGAATTCACTAGCTTCATAGTATTATTTGAACAATACAGTATAATGTCCAGTGATCGTTTGCAGGTTGTTATTATAAATTATATGAAACAAAATATATTTTCCTTGATTTGATTGTAGCATAAGTCGTAATTATTGAATTTTAGGCTTCAAGCAATATTGAATCACTTGTATGGCATTCTAAAATGCAGGAAACTTTACAAGCATATGAAGTAGTAGATCACAGAGAAATTATTCAATATGTATTGTAATATGTATTGTATGCATAAGTATATCTTTAAAATATAGTTTCATATATATCAATAAATGTTAAGTCCCAGATCAGAGAAGAGTGTCTGTCTGTATTTAAAGCAATTTCCGCTACCTCTCGTTGCCAGATCTTCCCCAAAGATGTACCATTATTAAGTAACACCTTATTCTTAAAAGGACCACTCTCTTCTCTCTCCTCTTCTTTCATCAAGAGCCGAGGCATATCTTAAGCAGTATAAGATTCCTTCTCATAGCAAGAAATGAGAAGAAGGTTATGTTCAGAAAAAACAATTACAGAACGAACTCGATATTCCATCGAAACAAACAACTCACTACATAAAAGGAATATTTTCCTTACATAACAACTTTTTCTTACATAGCAAAATAAAACAGAAAAAAACGTTTTGTTTGCAACCGTTGTGTTTGTTTTATTTCATTGTCTTGTCTATGTCTTTTATTTGTCTTTGAAAATGCCTCATTAAGACAAAGCGCTCAGGCTAGTTTGATACTAGTTTTCACTGTTCGTTGTCAGAATATTGCATAATAAATTAATCATTTCTGATAATCAATCCCTGACACATGTGATCCCGGGCTGGATCCAGTACACTTGAAAGGACTGTTATTCACTATACGATTTGTAATGTTTATATATATATATATATATATATATATATATATATATATATATATATATATATATATATATATATATATATATATATATATATATATATATATATATATATATATATATATATATATATATATATATATATATATATATATATATATATATAAACATTACACAGCAGGACCAATCTCCATTTGTAATCTCTTAGGAAAAATCGGCCCTATTACAGGTGCCCAATCCAGATAGGGGTAAATGCAATTTAACTTTAGCTCCAGTAACCTCGACCTTTGACTTTTAGTAGTTTAATCAAGAGGATACCAAATATTTTTTTAAACCAAAAACAAAAAAGATGACAATATCGGCAGCAGTCACCTTAAGCTATCCACGCATCACCCCGTGGAGCCTGACGAAAATTAGGTTAATGAAAATTGGTTTATTAAGTAGAAAGGAGACTTTTAGTTTCCTTCTTTGACCTTGAACATGGACCTAGCGTAGATTATGTATATAGAATCTTGTTTCTAGCCAAGAGTGAGCTACATAAAAAATTTCGATTGCGCTAAATTTTGTGGCATTAAGCACTGAAAAGTGTGTGTGTGTGTGTGTGTGTGTGTGTGTTTGTGTTTGTGTTTGTGTGTGTTTGTTTGTAAGTGTGTGTGAGCGTGCCTGCGTACTTGAGTGTATGTGTGTGGGTGTTTGAAGATTCCGACTAAATAAGAGCAAAACAAAGATTCAGTTCTGTCGTTGTGGTGAATGTTCACCAATTTCTACAGTGTATCAATTACAGCTATACAAGTTTAGTATAAGCTGACATAATTTTCCTCTAACCTGAGAATAAGTAATTCTTCTTTTCTAATTCCAGTAACGAACTCATACGATAAAGTGACAAAAAACAAGTCAACATATATACCTATCTCGCTAAAGACGTTTCTTATTCTTCAGTGTTGTAAAAACTTGGGCGGGTCTCTTAATTCACAATACACAATCTTTTGTACACAAACTGACCCGGTTGTTTACGACACCGGTACGTTTTGATACAAAAATATGATATCTTAATTGTGCATTAGAGCTTAAATCCTCGATAATAGGAATAATAGTACATATTTTACAAAAGTGCTAAAGACAGATTGCATTCCGATAGCAACTTCCTTGTCAAATTACAAAACGGGAATACTGACACGCCTAGACATTCGGAAGAAATTAATTAATTTCATAAATAGCCAATATTGTAGCTATCGGGAGATATATTGTCATTAGAATCTATCACCTGCTTTAATATATATATATATATATATATATATATATATATATATTAGATTTTTATTAAGAATAAACACATGGCACGCGCCAGGAAAGAAATTTAATAGACAAGCTGCAGGCATGATAACATTTAGTCTGTCTGTCTGTCACACACATACACACACACACATACACATACACCACACATATTCTCTCTTAGACACTTACATTAAATAAGCACAGATTAAGTTAAATATTGAAATTAACAGCGTCTCTTACGACGATTTCGTAAATTTACAGTATTTGGTGTTGTGTTTTTTTCTTACAATGTACAAAACTATATAAGTAATCATCTATTATCACCAGCTAAGATGAAAATATGTTGACACTAGAAATGATAATTATTTCCTCCAAATGTCTACCTCAATTTACCCCCCAAAACAGCAAGCACAAACTTACAATCAAATGCTCGTGTAATGACTAGCGTTCATGATTTTATTACTTTCGTCTCATACAATAACATGCGTCCAATATTCAATTACTGTTATCTCATGTAATGCCTTGCGTCCATGATTTAATTACTTTCGTCTCATACAATAACATGCGTCCAATATTCAATTACTGTTATCTCATGTAATGCCTTGCGTCCATGATTCAATTACTATCTTCTTAGATAACAACTTGCGTCATTTTTTTAATTACTGTCGTCTCAAATAATTACTTTCGCCATTAATTTAATAAATGTGTTTTCAAATAATGACATACATCCATGATTAAATTGATATCTTCTTTAATCTTTGATGATTTTATTTAGGGTGCATATGACTTTACGATATATTATATAGCATACGCTGGATATATCCGAACATGAAGCTACATGGTGTTAAAGCTGAGCAAGCCAGATGACTTGTAAGTGACCACCAGTGTTGGATATGTCACCACCTTTCAAGATTCGAGATTAAAGATTGTCTTGACTACCGGAACCATTATTATTTACATGTGGACCAGTTAGATGGAACGGGTGTCTTGACTACCAAAGAAAGCAATAATTTTACATGGAGATCAATTGGATGTTTTGGGTGTCTTTACTACCAAGAGTCATTATTGTTTACATGAGGATCATTTTGATGGTATAGGTGTCTTGAATACCAAGGGTCATTATTGTGTACATATGGATCAATTAAATACTACGGGTGTCTTGATTAACAAGAGCCATTATCGTTTATATGAGGATCAATTGGATGGTATAGTTGTCTTGACTATGAAGAGCCATTACTGTTTACATGAGGTATATTAGATGTTTAAGGGGTCTTGACTACCAATTGCCATTACTGTTTACATGAGGTATATTAGATTTTTAAGGGGTCTTGACTACCAATAGCCTCTAATGTTTACATGAGGTATATTAGATGTTTAAGGGGTCTTGACTACCAATAGCCATTACTGTTTACATGAGGTATATTAAATGTTTAAGGGGTCTTGACTACCAAGAGCCATTACTGTTTACATGAGGTATATTAGATGTTTAAGGGGTCTTGACTACCAATAGCCATTACTGTTTACATGAGGTATATTAGATGTTTAAGGGGTTTTGACTACCAATAGCCGTTACTGTTTGCATGAGGTATATTAGATGTTTAAGGGGTCTTGACTACCAAGAGCCATTACTGTTTACATGAGGTATATTAGATGTTTAAGGGGTCTTGACTACCAATAGCCATTACTGTTTACATGAGGTATATTAGATGTTTAAGGGGTCTTGACTACCAAGAGCCATTACTGTTTACATGAGGTATATTAGATGTTTAAGGGGTCTTGACTACCAATAGCCATTACTGTTTACATGAGGTATATTAGATGTTTAAGGGGTTTTGACTACCAATAGCCGTTACTGTTTACATGAGGTATATTAGATGTTTAAGGGGTCTTGACTACCAAGAGCCATTACTGTTTACATGAGGTATATTAGATGTTTAAGGGGTCTTGACTACCAATAGCCATTACTGTTTACATGAGGTATATTAGATGTTTAAGGGGTCTTGACTACCAATAGCCATTACTGTTTACATGAGGTATATTAGATGTTTAAGGGGTCTTAACTATGAAGAGCCATTACTGTTTACATGAGGTATATTAGATGTTTAAGGGGTCTTGACTACCAATAGCCATTACTGTTTACATGAGGTATATTAGATGTTTAAGGGGTCTTAACTATGAAGAGCCATTACTGTTTACATGAGGTATATTAGATGTTTAAGGGGTCTTGACTACCAATAGCCATTACTGTTTACATGAGGTATATTAGATATTTAAGGGGTCTTGACTACCAATAGCCATTACTGTTTGCATGAGGATGCATTAGATGGTATGAGTTTCTGGTACCATATATCAAGAAGAGAACAAAGCAAATTTTGTATCTTAACATTCATCATAGCTGAATTTATTCCAATTGTATTTAACATCTGAGGCATACACTCTCTATACCAATAGGAACATCATACGGTAGTACACGAACTATTTAAACAACTGTGTATACATTGAAGTAAGGGACCTGTAGTATTTTAAACTATACTACGACTTTGTCTTAATTCTGTGATAAAGCTTCTTGAAGCTTTGCGCTTGAATTGCAGTCCTGCTCATGAGGACTGCTATGCACTTGGTATGGTCTTTTTAAAGAAAATAATGTTTGTGCATTTTGTTATAACTTGTATATATTGTTCTGGCAAGCAAATATCATATCATTTAAAAATATAAGTGAAATCTTATCATGGAATTCCGGTTGTTATGATAACGATTCTTTAACTGTCTTTCGATTTCATTTTCATCTTATAAGAGGCCAAATGTCCAGGTCTTATTGTATATGAGACAGTAATGAACTATCTAGCATTCTTTTAAAATTGAATATCAATCCACTTGGATCATTCTGATTTACAGAATCGTTGATGATAATCAAAGTAGATTTAACATTCTTAGCAGAAATTTAGTCCATAAAATAAGAACAGTTGTGATATTAATCATACTTGGAACACGATACTTGACCCGCGGACTATGATTCCTGTTTTATTTTTTCTGCTTAACTTCAGGCGTAGTGATGATAGTAACTCTAGATTTTAAAAACTCCACTTTCAAACCCATATTTTTCCCAGCACGTGTTAGAAACAAGCATTAGACGACAATACAACAGAGAAATATTTAAATCTGCTTTCAAGTACTTCCACTCACCGATATGTAAACAATATAAATACTTTTCAACTATCCTCAAAAATTAATTGCTTACAGATCCAAGTATAATACATACGCTGATATTGCAATAAAGAAGCAAAGTTGTTTAGTCTAAATAAATACATAAATTTAATTTATATTCGGATTCTCAAGACACGCCATTGAACAATAGCACCAGTTAATAGCGCAAAATATTGCATGGAAAGAGTGGCCATATTACTGATATTAGCATTGTAGAAACTTTCGATATCGATAAATAGTAAATTGTTCCATTTTTGGCAGTCTCTAAAACTACTTTCTCACGCCAGGTAATCGATTATATTGGAGTGACATGCGAATACTTGTATGCCAACCGTTTATCATTGAGTTAGCGTCGATTGGTGATAATATAATCAATTAAGAGTATAACACCACATAAATTCACTTGGAGATATTAGTAGATATCTACTAGATGACTGTACAGTTCAGCTTATAATTATTTTATGGCTTTAAAATAGGGATAAAAAATAATTAAAGAAATTTTGCATGTAACATAAGTATATTATTTATTTTGTTATTTCCGTGATATCTCGTGACCGTCATCCGTAATAACAATTTGCTTTCTATTCTCTTTCCAACTTCAAAAACAATTAAATTGATTTTGTGATAATTATTTCGTATTAGAGTAGTACTCCAGTATACTTATTAAGGACTCACGAAACTAATTCCACTCCAATGGTAAGCACATGGAAACGCTATCATATTTAAAATTCAATAATTAATTAAAATTTGTGGATGCTGATGATCATACCTATATTTCTCCATGCACAACTATCCTTGGTGCAAATTTCTGTGTGGAGAACATCATATGAGCCGCGACATGTTTTTTTTTTTTTCTTCATGTGCATGCAACACATGTCACTGATTTTACACCAAATGAATCAGGTCTACTTTCATTATTAAGTACTCCAAAGTCAAGTCTGTAAAAATACTAAACTTGCATCAATAAAATTTTGACTATATTTTTAAATTACAGATAGGAAAATCTCTCAAAAGATATTTTTACTAAAATTTTACTAATCATTATTAACCAATTATGGATCACCTGAGCCGTATTTACTTTATTATTTCTTCACCCATTTTTAGACTGGTTCACAGTTCTTCAATATAATTAGTACCGTGTGTCCTTAAAAGCTTCAGTCTGAATATACTCTCCGCCATATATCTGTGTGGGTAATATTTCCGGTGTACGATGTTGAAATGCATAGAGTATTTATTACTTCTGAATCGGAAACCGATCTATACGCATCATATTTAGTATAGACAGACCACAACAGAAACGAGGCAACATAGGAGTGTAAGTATGGAGAGGCCATAGCGGAAACGGAGGTATAATGGAAGTGTATGTATTGAAGAAGCCACAACGGAATTGAGGCATCATTATAGTTAAGTATGGAGAAGCCATATAGGACACAAGACATTATGGGAGTTTACGTATGAAGAGGCTACAACGGAAACGATGCATCATGGGAGTGTAAGTATGGTGAAAACATAGCAGTCACGAGTCATCATGTGAGTGTACGTATGGAGAGGCTACAACGAATTAAGTATGGGAAGTCTACAGTGGAAACCAGGTGATAATAATCTTAAATAATATAATTGCGACAAGTTGGTTTCAATTTATTTTTTTAAACATATAAAGATCATATTATTTAGAGTTACACGTCTCAAAGATACATAACCTCTTTCGTTCGGGTGTCACTGTTATTTTTCATGTCCTGCACACAGCAGATATAATTAGCATTTATATATGGCACATACTTTACTGTCAGATTAAAAATCCACCATCATTGATTCTCATTCTGTGTCGGAAAATGCGTAGAGCACGGGAAAAAGAGGGAGAATAAGTTAAATACATGAATTAATGCACAGAAGGGAGCAGCTATTACAGCAGTACGTGACGTCGATAATTTCTCTCGTGTGGGGCGTGCTAGAAAGTTTATAAACCCCGGATTTCGATCTTAAATCAGGCAAAAGTTTAACGACCGTAAACTTTTGATAGACTTTATTCCGTATGATCCTCAACCTCGCCATTATGATTATAATCGGATATTACGCTTATTGCAATAGACGTAAGATTCCCGCTGAGCAGTTGGATCAACACATTAGGCGTAATTCAGTCATCCTGGCTGAGACATTGAATTTCTATTCCCGAAGTTAATAGTTATGCAAACACTTTCAAAAATTGAGTTTAGGTAATTTTGCTGTTCTAAATGAAGAAAACTGCCCTGAAGGTGATTCGGAATACGTCAGCAAGTGTGAAAAGGTATGAAAAGAGAAAGTAGACAACGTTGACGAAAGAAAGACGATTTGTGATATAAAAATCGACAATTATCGATGCATCTACCAAATTCTTTTGGTATGCTACTGTGTCTTTGTTGTTTTGTGGGAATTGGTTTGGGGTGTATTTTGTGGCGGTGAGGGTGGATGGGTGTTAAAGATTTTGAAGCACTTGTGACTTCACTATTCAACTTATCAACCTATATATATATATATATATATATATATATATATATATATATATATATATATATATATATATATATATATATATATATCTTAGTTAATAATACCACTACAAAATGTGTACATGGAACAAGAATATTCTTGAGAAAAGCACTAAAAAACACAAACACTATCAACAGTCATTGATGTCGGCACATTATTTTAACAAGAAGGTGCTTGAAACGCCACGGTACTTCAACACACAATGACATTTCACCCATCAAACGATAAGAAAAGACATTGCAAAGTTATCAGTGTCACTGAAGTGCTCATTTTCTTAAATCGTCCACACAAAAAGGCTGTATAATCCTACGGCTCAGTTGGACCCAAAAATAAACTGATCTGTGTACACACACTACCTTATATGGTATTATGACCAAATACGTATGAAAATTGGTCTGCAGAAAACCTTAGCAACACTGGATCATGCGAAGAGACGGACGAGGGAAGGACGGAAATATAAACGGATGGACGGACGATGGAAACTGTATAATCCTTTAACACTGACGGAGCGTAAATATTATGTATTCGTGACCATATTTAAGCATGCATTCATCAAATTTTCATGTACCTGCTTTAATTATCATAAAGGATATTGGGTCATATTTTGGAATGCATGTAATGGTTTTTCTATGGAATTTTATATCTGTTGTAATGGATCTTTTCATAACTCAGACAATGGCAGACACTTATCTAAAGTAGTTTAGTGAAATTATTATCTGTGAAAAAGTGAACCAAAATAAAAATGATATGTCGACATGATAAAGCAGCTTTCCTTAGGAAACGTGATACACCTTAAATTAAATCACTACACACAACTCGAAACATCTACACGGGGTATTCTACTTTTCATTTACATCGCATTTCTGGCCATATCTAGACCTGAGTAGAAGAATGAAACATCGCTCCCGAAATCTGAAAAGCTATATTTGATTTTAAATTATTAAATGAGAAACCTTTGTAGATTTTTGCTCCTTTCTTACTATTTTGGTCGACGTAAAGTTATTTAATACTCTGCCATCTTCTAATACCAGTTATGTTAGATAGGGCATCTAATATACAACCATGATTGCGGGAACCCAAGGTTTCAGTTCACTCGACAGACCAATCACTAAATAAAATACCTATGCTGACTAAATATGGAGGTTTTGTATAAATTTATGAAAACTAAACTGTGGGCGTGGTTACGAACTTATTACAGTATGCTGGAATAAAGAAAGGACGAACTGGCTGGAAATGTTAAGAAAAATATGATTGTAAAAGTAAAGACTTTTAAAAGTATTGACTGTTGTATTCTGCATTTAAGTTTTCTCTATTTTCTGAAAGATGACTTGCAATGACGATATACTAGCATAATTTTGTTACCCATAAATATTGGCTTTATGCTCAGACGACAGGGGCTCATCTTACTTTTGTACCTTAACAACAGGCAGAGGCACGTTATGTATAAAAGGTTCCATATCCCAGTAAGTGGATCGCTCTTGTGGCCTAATTGGATATAGCGTCCGCCTCGGATGCGGAAGGTCGCTGGTTCGAACCCCTGCTGAGTCATAACGAAGACTTATAAAAATGATACTATTATCTGCCTCGCTTGGCGCTCAACATTAAGAGGTTATTGTTAGGACTGGTCGGCTGATGTCAGGATGACTGAATGGGACATGGTGCTACATGTCTGTGGGGTGATTACCTGGTGCTAGACATCCAAACTGCAGACTGAAGTTGTTTTAAAGATACGTTAAAATCCAAAACACACACGCACACACACACACACACATCCAATAAGTGTGTGAGAGGTACATTTTGGAGCCAACAAATTTGATAAGTTACGTGTGACCTTATATTGTTTTGTTTTGTAAACTTAGGCAAGAGGTATTACCTTTAAGCCACTCAGAATGATTCAGTTCATTTTCCTAAATATGTGGTGAAATTTTAGATGATATAAAACTTTACAGTAAAAATAAATGCTGGTGTGAGACCTGACAAGTTATTCTGCGTTCGTTATTTGGGCTGATCTACTTTCTCAGTTATTAAACAAAGAGTTCGAGTGAAACTGTTATTTTCGCGGTTAGTAACATGTTCAACCAAGACATTGTTATGTAAGATGGATGTAGTATCATCTTCGAGTAAAACATTGGTGTCTTAAATGGAGGTTGCAACATGTTCGAGTAAAACATTGGTATGTTAGATGGAGGTAGATTATTATAGTTTTAATCAGCCCGAATGTCGACTTCGTAAATAAAACAGTTCCGAATCAAGTTTGTAATACTAGAAAAACAAATATAGGTTGCTGGGTTACATGATTAGCAACAAAAGATTGTATCATTGCAAACAAATTCGCTATATTTGCCTCATTAACAGACCGCTATAACGCTATCATAGCAGATTTTTAAACGTTCTTGTTCTAATTAAGAAAAATTGACAATTGTACGAAAAAGTAGATTTTATCGATGTATGTATCGAGATGCAAAACAACGAAACTTTCAACGCAATTCCCTTTTTCAATATTATTTTTCTTGGCATTTTCACAACAGAAGTTGTCCCATGATCTGTGTGTCAAAGGTTGGTAATCGTTCCGTTCTTTTGATAAAATCTATCTATACAAATGCATGAAAATTACCATGTATCTTGACCAATACGGTATGGCAGTCGTCTGACAGACGATAACTGTATGTGTTTTTCCGATCTCAAATTAACGAGTATTCAATATTTGTAATAGAAATTATTTTCTTCCTCTGTCTAAAACAGTAACGTTGTTTACTCTTTAATCCATTGAGAATACTTCAAAAGGTAATAGGCATATATTTGTGCTTTGAAGCAAAGCTGTTGTAACGGTGGAAGTATTTGTTGTAACCTTGCCTATACTTTAGGTCAGGTTCAAAGACCATTTTCTATACCTAATTGTACCATTTCTTTGATGACGGATTATTTGGCTTTATTAAAGCAGAACACGTACCCTATATATTGAATGCGGATAATTCCATTTGAAGGAAAACAAAGCTGAGAATTTCATTTAAAATAGTTTAGAGAACTCAGTAAAATGTGGTCAATACTCTACACCCAAGGTAATGTTAAACGTTAAAAAAGATAGAAAAAGACAACAATTAAAGAAAACCAAAACAAAACCTGTTGCTGCTTTGATGACCGGAACAAACGCAAGAACAGTTAAAGGAAAGCTCTTTTCTGAATGTCTGGATATGTATATCTCTTCACATATTTAAACAGACAGACAAACAGACACCATGGTTTTGAGAGTTAATGCCATCTATTTGGTGGAATAACAAACGGAAGCTATTTTGCATACCCCCGTTGGCAGAAGAACAGAGAATAGAACTGTTGCTGACCGAGACGAGACGTCAGTGATATGTACAGGCGAGCGTCTAAGACTACTCAGCTACCCGGAACCCCGAACAGACAAATAAACTTGTACATGTAAGAAAGACCGACCGACAATCTACAGTGTAAAACTGATGCAATACCAGCCCAAGCGATTTAGGAATCTACCGATCCTTTAAAATAATAATCACACAAATGACAACATAACAAACCCCCAAAATTTCGAGTAATATACTAAGGCTACATTGTGTATTGCTGTATAGTTTTCAAAGACAATACAATGAAATAATAAATTAAACGAAGAAGGTTGAACGTTGCAACTTATAAGCTGCATCCAGATACATACATACATACATACATACATACATACATACATACATACATACATACATACATACATACATACATACATACATACATACATACATACATACATACAGACAGACAGACAGACAGACAGACAGACAGACAGACAGACAGACACGTAGACAGGCAGGCAGGCAGGCGTGCGTGCATGCATGCATGCATGCATATATACATACTACATACGTACATGCATACATACATACACTCACATATAAATACACTGATCTTTAAACAAGAACATAATACCCCACATACCTAAAAGATAAGTAACAGGTGCAATTAAAAGAAAAATAATATGTGCAATGTCACCACGCAAAAAGAACAACGTGCTAAATAAATTAAAGCTATATACAGGTGCTAATATGAAGCTAAATAACACGCACTAATGGAAAGCTTAATAAGACGAACATTTCTTGGCGCGTCGTCTGTGAATTGTATGTAGCGCAAACATTCCGGTTTGTTTGTCATTAATAGGAACGAAGTAATATTTACAAAAAGATGACGTTTGCGTGTTTATTAATATTAACAAATAACATTGCTCAAACATTTGAGATCAGTTTCTAATTTAAAATATAGAAATAGTTGCAAATTAGTGATTTTCGCTTCACACAGATTATTTGCACTATTTTGCAAAACTATAGTCAGAAAGATTGGTTAACTTTCCCTAAAACACCACACGTTAATTGACTGGTTTAATAAATTTTACACGCGTAAGACAAGGAGTCTTCTCTGTTCACTTTGAATTAAAGACAACGATTCTTCTCTTTTCTTTTTGGATTAGAGGTACAAAAAAGTGATCAAAATACTAAAAGTACGTTAAAGTTTTAGGCATGTGAAAGTGCTATGGTATGACTTTTTAATCTTGTTTTTTTTTTGTTTTGTTTTCAAGCTTGAAACCTGTGCACTGTAAACATTGGTATGCATTAAATGTACATTTACATTACTAGAAATATCATCTTGATAATATTGCATATACTAATCAGTTAAATTATAAATAACACTGATTATTTTAGGTCCTGCAAAATGAATCTTCTATTAGTTATATATTAACAAAATTATTGTCTTTTTATAATTCCACTGTAACTCCAAGTAATTAGTCTATACCAGAAGCAAAGTACCACTTCTAGCCACGAACCCATTTTGATATCTTTGTGGAGAACCAGCTGTCAGCTACTTCTAACAATTTGAGTCAATTCTGCTTTATCAGCAAAGTATACTGCGACAAGAAATATGATCAGTTAAACTATTTCGATGACTTTGTACCGTGTTGTGTGTGTGTGTTTGTGTGTGTGTGCGTGCTTGCACATTAATTATAACTATCAGATGGCCACCACTTAAAACTGAAAATGGTTAATTTCACTCTTTATGGCACTAATACGTTAATGAACTTTAGGCCTTTTATGCCATTGATTCTTTGAATTGGATGCTTTCTTATGATCTAATACCTATCTGAAAGGAAGGAATATATATTATATTGCCTGTCATGATTAGCCATGATTTCTAAGTAGGCTATGATTGTGTTTAAAATCTTGGTCAGTCCGACTACGTTCACCTGCCTTTACATATGTTTGTTTGCTTAAATCCAACATATATTCGTCTACTACAAAATTACACAAAATACTACTTTGCTACGGTGTAAATTAGTTTTACAGGGAAAGAAAATAATTTTCTTCCAACAGGTGACATAACATTATTTTGACGGATTTCACGAATTACAGGGTGAATATACTAAGTTTTGCTTGTCAGTAGTAATAGGGGGCTGTATAGCCTCACAGAAACCTCACAGAGTGTGTAGTATATGCAGCAGTGTTACAACGTGAAGCCTAAAATTAAATATATTTGTTTGAATATCTCATACACACTACTGTTAGAAAAATATATACATATTCTGTGGAATATTATCTGTTAAGTTTGATTGTTTAATGAGTAAATATTGATAAGAATTTGTTTCGGTACCAGCACCTTTGCCACCTTCTCCTTCTTTACCACATGTCGATGAGTTTAAACAGAGACAGAATAAGAATTGTTTTTTACAACAACGTAATTTTTACAACAATGGTAAGAAGCAGAACAAGCTTTTCCTCTTCAACTGTAAGAGCGAGAAGAAAAGAAACGTCAAGAAGGAAATGACATGAAGAAGAAAAAGAAGAGAAGAAACAAGGTCTTGAAGACAAAGGGAGCAGTGAAAGTCAAGCGATGATGGTACTCTTGGACATTTTGGCAGAGTTAACAGCCTGAAACAAATGTATCAGACTTCTTAATTACGACACTAGAGAAAAAGACATTCATGAGCCAAACAGCCTAACCTTGTTAGCACGCCTGATATTAAAGCCCTAGTGATTTCTACTCAATCATCGACAGGAGCAGGTCCGGCAGTTGATCTTGACTATGGCAAAGGCTTAAGGCAGTTAAAGATGATTGCTTCTAGTTTCTGAGTTTGTTTTAAAACAACAAACTCCCAACGGTCCTTTTCAGGGCCACTCACTTTCTTCGATAAAATATATCATTAATTTTGCCTGATTCAATTAAAATTCAAAATCACTTTTTAACCCTATGATGTACTTATGTGAGTACATGAGTGTAGGGCTTATTCTATAAAAATCAAACTCAGGAGACTCTTACTTTTTTCTGTCTGGTCTATTTTGGTACAAATTTTACAATCCAATTCACAGCACAACACAACTATTTAAAAAAGTTCATTGACTTATTCTGTCTTTTTCTTTCACTCTTTGTTTTCTGATTTCGTAGGTTTTTGCTCTTCTTCTTTCTCACTTTTTCTCTTCTTCTCTTTCGGAACGTGTTGGTGTTCTTCCTTTCCTGAGGGTACCTCTTCTTCTTACTCCTGCTACTGTTATTTCTTAAGGCAGCTTGAAGACCAGTGTCTCTATTTTGACAATGATAAGGTATCTTGACTTTTGTTTCTTTTGACACTGCTCATGCTTTTTTGTTGGTCTGGACATTCTGCAGACCTATACCTTTTTTTTTCTAACAGATATGGAAAGTATCTTGACTTCAATCTGGAAAGGAGGGGAAATAGTTCACCGGCTTGTCTGAAGAAAGCTTTCATTTGACACCTAGCAAAGTTCTGATCAGAAGTTATAACGTTCTAGTCAGCTAGAGAGTGAAATGAATACCGAGAGGGAAGGCACTAGCCATTTATATATACACTGGTATGACATGGATATAAAGTCTACCATAGCGTTTCAAATGTAGTCATTTGACTTTTTGCAGTCAAGATGAAAAGATCACCTCATTTATTGAAGAAAGGAGAAGAAAGTAAAAGGCAGAAACTTGATTTATCGCATCGCACAGTATCTGAAGTCTTACTTAAACTCATGTCAGCGAGTTTGACATGAGATGAGGGAGCCAGAATCCAGACCCAGAGAGTCTATACCAAGCCATAGTTAACCATCAGTAAATCCTGGAAAGTACTACCACGTTAGAGAAACGGAAAAACGCTCCTCTAGAAAATTTTTAACTACGGCCTGAGTACAAGGCATACGTACCAATACTGCCAAATTACACGTTTGTCGAGGAAGTAAACAATGAACCACGGTCTACACGTACACGGTCGTCAAATCGTGGACTTTGAACACAAATACTACATTAAAAAATACAAACCCCAACAAGGAAAAAGATGACTACTGTTACGACCCTGTAGTTAAACTTTTTTATTTATGGGGTAAGGTGTTACGACCTTGTAGTTAAAGCATGTGTGTTAAGGAATCAATTTTGTATAAATAATTTTTTTTTTCATTTATTTCATTAAATGTAATTATTAATATAATTATATTAATATCGTCTAAAATGTTTTTGATAAAACAGTGTTTACTTGAGTCGTAGAAGTGACTCATGTTAGCACGTGCTGTGTATGAGAACAAATTCATTACAAATAAACATTCAGGAATAGCCACGAAAACGATTGGTTGATACTGGGCCAGGCTTTCTTGAATGTCCAGAAGTTTGCATGCGTCCTCGTGCGCGTGCAATTCAAACAACGCATCAGCCTTCATATATGTGTTTGAGATTTTCGTAAGTTATACACAGTCACGGACAGACAGTCGTAGTCGAGAGTCAACAGTCGACAATCGCAGTAGAGTCAGTCATACAACTTCTAATATCTTTAAAAAGGTATTTGTTGTGCCAGAAGAAGTTGTCCGTATGTCTACGTAGAATAACATGCCTTGTTAGAGGAACTACATTCACTTCGTCTTTATGTATAATTGTTTTCCTAGAGAAGAAGATTACTGATTTAGACATTTTCTCCCTAATATTTAATATTGGAACGGGAGAAAACAAACTTTGTTTTATTGTGTAGATTCTGGAATTTGCTGTTAGCCTTCGTCTGACGTGGTCAACCGCCATTTTTGACCGAAACATCATACACTTTCAGACTGTGCTTAGAACTTTTTACAGGACCTATATTTTTATTTTGAACAAAATTTGGACCATTTCTGTAAACCGTAAATCTTGCTTAAATTTTTTACATTTTTTCATGTGTTATAGGAAAATAAATTATATCTTTGTTAAAATTTATAAAGCTTGTTGTATTCACTGGTTCTTTTATGTTACTTAGAACGAGCCGTTACGTAACATAAAGAATTGGGGGCTTGTCCGGAATATTTGAAATTGGCTACATTTTGAACTTTATTTGAAATTTTAGTGAAAACAACAGGCTTTCTTTCACAATATCAAAGGTAAAGAATAGTTTGAATTTTTCTCGGGAGTGTTAGTAATATTGAAAATGGGAGTTCAGCTGAAAAAGTTGGAATTAGATATAAAGCAGGTTCATTTCAAGATAGAACTATTGCAATTGGAAAAAGAAAAAGAACAAATGCATGTACAAAAAGAAAGAGAAATATAAGTAATGAGATTGCAATTTGAAGAAATGATAAAAGAAAGACATACAAATTGAAGAAAGGGAAAAAGAGAGGCAAGTAGAATTACAAAAGGAACAAATGAAATTGGAAGAAAGGGAGAAAGAGAGACAGATGCAAAAAGAAAGGGATGACAAAGAATATCAAATTAAAATGAAAGAATTAGAGCGGGCAAAACGAAAACACTCCCTTACTTTTGATGTAAGAAATATTGAGCTAGTGCCCCCTTTCAGAGAAAAGGAAGTAGACAAATATTTTATTCTTTTTGAAAACATTGCTTAGAATTCCAAATGGCCGAGGGAGTATTGGACTTTATTTTTGCAAAGTGTCCTTATTGTTAGGGTTCGTAATATTTACATTGCTCTCTCACTAGAGCAGAGTTCTGACTATGATGTAGTTAAGGACTGTGTTTTGCGCGGCTATGACAAAAATTCAGGTTTTCCAGAAAATCAACTGATAAGACTTATGTTGAGTTTGAATGAGAAAAGGCACAACAGTTTGATAGGTGGTGCTTTTCTAGTAAGGTCAATAAAGATGATGAAAGTCTCAGACAACTCATATTGCTTGAAGAGTTCAAAAACGGTGTCCATAATGACATTAGAATGCATCTTGAAGATCGCGAGGTCAAAACCTTAGAAAATGCTGCTCTCGCTGCAGATAGGTATTCCTTAACTCATAAAGTTATTGCTGTAAGCAAATCTTTCACTCAGCAACCTACTGTTAGAAACGTTTGTAAGAAAAAAAGTAAAAGTCATTTCTGAGTGCTTCAAACTGAAATATAGGCACCAGAATCAAGATAGACATATCCCAAATGCTCTTATTTCTATAAGGTCAAGGTCATGTATTGAAAACAATGCAATTGTTGGGTTTGATAAACCTCAGTCTGATTGTGTTTTGGAGAATTTCGAACCATTCATGACGAAGGGTTGTATATCAATCTTGGGTGATTTGGCCAATCCTATCGCTATTAAAATATTAAGGGATACAGGAGTTTTTCAGAGTCTTTTAGTTTCAGGTGTTTTGCCTTCTTCTGAGAAGACCTGTTCTAATGAGAATGTTCTCATTCAGTTAGTAGAATGCGGCTTTGTTAATGTCCTTCTCCATTCTGTTAATTTATCAACAGACTTAGTTTCAGGACTTGTGACCGTCGGTGTAGTGTATACCTTACCCGTTGAGGGCGTTCATTTGTTGCTAGGCAACGACTTAGCTGGACACAAGGTTGTGGTTAATCCACTTGTAACTGACAAGCCTTCTTTGGATCAGAAAGCTGATCCTATTGAAAAAGATATCCCTGATTTATGTTCAGTTTGTTCAGTTACCAGAGCTTTGGCAAATAAAGCTCTTGAGAATGATTTTGATAAGGACTGTGTTCCTTTAGCTGACACATGTATTGGTCAGACTTTTGATGAGGTCACTTTCATTTCTAGTTTGAATCAGTCGAAAGATATTGATCATAGTGATCCTCTTTTGAATACTCATTCTCTTTTATCTGATCAGGGTGATAACGACAATCACTTGTCGTTGAACAGGAGAAGGATCCTGAGATCTCCTGTTTGTTTCAGCGGGCCGTTAGTGAAATTGAAACAACTGAAGCACCTATCTGTGACAAAGAAGACAAATGGATCCAACATGCACGCAATTGCAAAAGGACCATCGGAAAACTTGTACGAGACCACTTGTAGGCGACGCTTGATGTTAGAACATCAAGGATGCCAAGTGGTAGAAATGTGGGAACACGACCACGACCACGACCACGACCACCATTTGAAAACCAATCCCGAGGTTAAATGCATCGTGGAAAGATACACGTTGGTGGGCCCACTGAACCCATGGGTCAGTTTGTACAGCGGACGGACGAATGCTACGTGTTTGCTGTACCTAGCCGACGAGGAGAAAGAAGAAATCAGACACTTGGACGTATGTTCACTGTATCTTTACTTGTAAAAATATTGTCTCTCTTTCGCAGGGCATCCACAGTTGCTGACGGAACACATCGCTCTGAAAAACATTATACAATACGAAGGATTGATCAAGTGCAAAGTCGTACCTTCCACGTATTTGTACCATCCCGTTTTACCTCACCGTTGTCAAGGAAAACTAATATTTCCCTTGTGTCGTACTTGTGACGATACATGTGACCAAGAGCAACATTGTCAACACACTCAGAAAGAACGGGTCTTGACGGGAACGTGGGTTACCGTGTAATTGTTTTAAAGCTCCGGACTTGGGATAATAACTGATAAAAGTGTACAAAATTTACCACTTTCCCAAGACATAAAGATACCCCAAGGATTACAAGACTCAGAAAGGCATTTATGCAGGCTACGTGGATGCCTTTTTGAAACTGATATAAAAAGCCAGTGGCTATCCCTGATGGTGCCACACTCCCGAAGACCGATAGAAATTCAAAGACAAGTACTTGGAGCAGGAAGGAATAAATTGAGACCACATAGAGAGAAAAGAAGGATGACAATCGCTTTCCAAAGTGATATTAAATTGTTTGTGGGGACAATGGCACAACGACCGTGTTTACCCAAGACATAGTATTTGACAGAACATTCCAGCTACTTCCAGATGATTCACAATCAAACCAAATAAATTCTTAGCCAAATATCTTCGCCAAATAGTCCAAAACTACCCATTAGTGAAAAGAAAAAGATGTTGGTTCAACGAGGAAGAATTTTCCCCTGTTTGGACCTGTTACCAATGTTATAGCGACACCTATGATGGTTATGTTGGGGAGAGTTTTACTCGCCCTAGCTCCACCATAGCTCCAATATTAACGAGACTACTAGAATCCAAAAATCTCAGATGTTATCCTTGAAATCTAATGGAAGAAAGAAAACTGATTTTATAACCTTACAAACGATGGATGGAATAAGATCAATGGCAAGAGAAATGGACACCACATTTACCTCTCAATCCCCATTTGACCGAGATATCCCAGTAACAACACGAATTGCAATCGTTGATGGATCGAAGCGATTTGTCCGAAACAGAAATATCTCAACGGTAAAATCAACTGTTGCAACAACTACAACTCTTTTAAAACAAGCTTTAGACGAAACTGCTCAACCAACTCTCTAAGACTTTAAGGCCCTGATCAAGAGCCCATCATCACTAATACAACCCCCAGCGGTCAAGACAGATATAGCCCCACGGACGCCTGAGGAAGAAGAGGCAAGAGAAGTCTTTTATACACCGTAAGCAGCTCTCATCTTTAGTAAGATTGCAGCGTCCGTGTTGACTCCTTTCCCTACACCCCAACAAGAAGAACTTAAAGCTTGGGTTAAAAAGATGACTCCATTCCACCTTCGACAGAAGTCGAAAAGAAAGAAGGGAAAGCAGAAGTGAAAAAAGAAGACCAAAGCAATCACATTACCACCACTACCTTAGAGTTCCGTGGCACATCGGACACGTAAAGCCGTTTCCAAAACACCCCCAGAAACCCATCTAGAGTAGCATCAACGAAGAGTGCATAACTTATTACACATGGAGAAGTGTTAGCCAGCATTTACTACGATACATCCCATCCTGCAGGTTACGGAGGAGGTCAGAAATTGTATCGTCCTGCAAAAACTCGACTGAAAAGTTTCCGTTTACAAGTGCAACGATGGTTACAAGAACAAGCCACACACACCTTACACAAATCCATTCGACGAAAATTTTCCAGAAGTCAGACCCGAGTTGAAGGCATTGATCATCAATGGCAAGCCGATTTAGTGGATGTTTCTCATTTGGTCACCTACAATTGTGGCTACAAATATTTGTTTTGTTTCATCGACGTCTTTTCCAAATTTGCTTGTTTCGTGCCATTGACCTTCAAAACGAGTAGTAAGAGTGAGTCTTCAGACTGGTGTTGAAACAAAGCGGTCGTCCCCCTCCTCGATGGCAAACCGACAAAGGCACCGAATTTCTGAACCAAGCTTTCCAAAAAGAATTAAAAATAAAATACGTGACATTCATTTTCTCACCACCAAGAATCCCGAAACCAAAGCCAGCATCGTGGAACGTTTCTAATGCACCTTGAAAGAACGCATGTGGACATATTATACGCATCAACACACTCAAGTACATAGACGTCTTGCCGCATCTCGTCCAATCGAACAACCAGTCATACCATCGGAGCATCGGGCGTGCTCTCCAAGAATTGACTTCAGTCAACGAAGTGACCATCTTCGAGCACTGTTTTTGTACGTCCCCGACGGTGCCTGTCTCCAAGAAAGTTGGAATGTTGGCAATAGGTTAGTGGGAGCACATTGACAAAACAAAACGCACTATTGACAAAGATTACTTCCCCAACTGGACCACCGAATTGTTTCGTGTCACTGAACGAGTGCATGGCCATCATGCTGTCGTCCATACATTGGAGCGCATGAACAAGGAGGTGTTAAATGGAATGTTCTACTTGCCCTAATTACAACGTGTTTACCAAATAAGAAGACGATATGTACGATATAGGAAGAATTTTCGATAAAAGAAACTGAAAAGTGGGAAAACGGCGTGTCATAGAAATGAAAGCTCATTGGAAAGGATATCCGCCGAGTTTTGACTCTTGGTTGTACGCTTCGCAAATCATTGACTATAAAAAGAAGTGAACTTCAACACATCCTCAGCTACTGCAGTGAGCAGTCTTTCGCCCAGTTCCTCACTGCAAGATCTACAAAAGCAACCGTTGTGGTTGTGGTATGGAGAACGTGTGCCTAAAACGCAAATCCTCTTTTTATCTGCAAAATCTTTGTGGTATATTGTGTCATCGGTGCTGCCATTGCCAATTTGAGCTTGCAACAAGAATACAAACAGTGACAGTTCCATGGAGGTGTTTACCAACACCGCTTTGTGCTGTTTCACGGTCAAATTACCTAAGGACATGCATTTGGATCACGAAGCCCGTTGTGAAGTTGCTTCGGTGGATATGATTCACCCTACACTAATTCTAAATATCATTACAAATCAGAACACTTTTACGGTGGAAGTACAAAGGCAACAAACCTTAGATTAACACACTACAGCAAGTGACTCTTTGAAAACAAGGCTGAAAAATTCAAACGGTGCAGTTATCTCTTGACCATTTCCGCAGGCTATTATTTTAGCTGTCAACATCTTGTAAACGAAATTGTTACTAAATCTGTTTGCCATGCCACCCACCATGATGACGATTCAAGAAGCTCAATGGATAGAATTTCACACGTCTCTTTGATGGATTCAGCTTCCATCGAGCGTCAAATCAAAGGACAGCCCGAATATTACATCGATCTTGATAGCAGTTACTTGCATCGGAAACTCAGTGATCAAAACGGACAACACTATTCCCAGAAGCCGATGAAGAGTAGCTCCTCTCAACAATTTCATGCATTCCTTGTTAAGCGAATTTGATTTGTACTTGAATTATTAAAAGGTCAGCAGTAGCATGGATGCTTTCCCTTACCAAGCCTACATGGAAAATACATCGACGTACGGAAAAGAGGCAAAGATAACTCATTTGGATGCTTGCCTGGTTTGGAAACCTGACACCGTAGTTGAGGACAAGTTGAACGACACAGTCCTGACAAAAGATGACGATCCTCAAAATGTGGGATTTAACGACCAAGAAAAAAACTCCTGTAAGGATGTACTTTAGAACTGATGGATCGTTTGTATCTGGACATGTGACTGCAAAACAACAGTGTGAATATCCACCTAAGACTGAATCGCAGCAGTGTCGCTTTGCATTTGATGGCACATGCCAACGAGTACAAAACCATCATCCAAGAAGCCAAATGTTACATAAGTCGCTTAGAAATGCTAACTAAAGCTGGAACCGACATCAGTCAAACACTGAGCAAAACGACTGCCAAGTAACCGATACGACTCGTAGAAGCTAACTTTCCAAGGAGAGTTACCCAGATGTTTAATGGTTGTTATCATAAGCAATGCAGCAATGAACGTAACCAATGATCACACTCCTGTCCAGTTTAAACACTACAGTATCCAAGATCGAAGTCAGTCACGATGGGAAGACCTTGTGTACCAGGCCCTACAAACCGAACGTTGTCCAAAAATGTTTTCAAGATCGTACTCGTCCTTGTACGAAGCTACTGTACTGCTAGGATCCAACACCATCCACGGCATTTCGTGCGAAGATTATGTAGGAAGTTACACTTTGTGGGCCTTTGAATTAAATGAAGGACATTTCCACCATCTAAAATTCTGTCAATTGCGTGTGGAACTTCAGTTTGCAGAAGCTCTGGCCGAGACGGTGTACGTCATCCTGTATGCCGAATGTCAACATTTTGAGAGAAGTCAGTCTAGACTAATAGAAACTATGAAAGACTCTTATCCCACTTTGAGCACTAGTGAACCTTTGGAAATGGAATGGGATGATACAGTGAAAGCGGAACCTCAAGACAGATACGAAGAGGACGTATTGGTCACGTCCAGATGACCAGAACAAGAACAACATTTATTGTCTTTTTTGTCAAATACCTGCCGGATAAAATTACGGAATTGACCAAGAAAAATTGCTATCGATGTCAAAATGATCATCCCAGTCAAATTCAAAACGATAATTGTCTGATGATGAGCCAAGAAGAAAACTTGGACAAGCATATGGACGATGCCTGTAGCCTCATCTGGGAAGAAACAGTGCTGCATGAGTGGTATAATGGCTTGCTTGATCACTCCTGTCATCCATTGGCGACTATAGAGATCTATAACATTGAAGCTCTCTTAGCCCAGAGTGCAGAAACGAAACAAAGAAAAGTTTACTTGACAGAGATTTTCAAGAAAAATTTCAGAATTGAATTGATGACTTACCATTACCTGTGAGAAAAGAAAAACAAAAAGAAAATATGGAAAACTGGGAGCTTTATTACCTTTTGAAGAACAGTTCGTACTCTGCTTCTTGGAAGCATGTAGTGTGTGCTAAAGATAAACTTCCTCATCTCAAACCTCAAGACCTTCAAGCTTTAGTCATTAACACGGACGACAGTCATCTCCCAGGAACCTGCTGGGTACCTGTCTACTTCCCAAAAGAAGATTGTGTTGAGTATTTTGATTTGTATGGATTACCCCCTTTGGAAGACGACATCATTGAATTTATGAGAAGAAATGCCCACACGACACGATTCAATAATGTGAAATTACATGACACAGTTTCCATGGTGTTTAGACAATATGGTATGCATATTCTTCTTCAACGCAGTCTTTGATTTTCTTTAGAACATTTAGTGACTTATTTTGATCATAACTCTTCTAGACACGATGAGAAAGTAGATCAATGGTTTTGTGACTATTATGGCTATCTTTTGTCTTTAGCTAGGAAACGTAGTGTGTATCAATGGCCGCATGACTTCCATCAGTGGTCATCTCATATGATTTTACAACATTGTCAACATTGTCAAACATAGTTTATTTGATGTTATCGTTAATTGTTAGTTATTACTTGTTTGTTGAATTAACACGTTATGTTTTGAAAACAGTGTCTTTCCTTTGTTTTAAAAGAATCACTGTAAATATATGCTCTTTGACTTTTCTCTATCTCTCTCTATCCCTCACCAAGACATGAGTTATCATAGCGTTCCGACCCAACAAAGACTTATTAGGGATGTTTTCAACCATATAAAGTGGGTCGGTCTCCAGTCTGACCATTCATTATTGACTAGTCAACTTACGAAAATGCCTTCTAGACTATCCAAGCTTAACGAAGCTTATGTAAATTTACATCGTGTAAGGCAAAACTTGATACTGAAGACTGCAGAGGCAGAGAATGTCAGGATGTTAACAATAGCTCAAGACCTGGCAGAAGAGGTCTTTAGAGAGGAAATCAATAAAGAGAGAGAAGAATGGACAGAGAAGTACAGACTTCAGAAGCAGCAGAGAGGACTGCAGCAACAACAACAGCAGCAACACGCAGCAGGGACTAGACAGGTTTTGTCTACTGTCGTGTAGACACCAAGGAGTTGTACTTCTCTTTTGCAGAAACAGACCGTACCCTGTAGGAAAGCCTGTCGCCAGACGGGGACGCATTCTTAGTAAAAGATTGGCATCACTTCTAGTGAACAGAACCATTCCTTTTCAGGGCCACCCCAACACTCTGGAAAAGACATGCTAAATCAACTACCCAAAGAGTATGTTTATATGTTTAAAACAAATAGAAGTGTGTCTATAATCACTTCCTTTGTCTGTCTTGTCCGATAGTGTATGTCTGTGTTTATAAGTAAAAAAGTCAATGTGAGTGTTTCTGTGAGGTCCGTACGTTTCATATATTGGTATTGCAAGTTTTTGTGTCAAGGGATATTTTCCTTCACGTACATGCTCCACGGCGCGATCGCCAGTCTTCAGTGTGCCAAGTGTAGACTAAAAATCTAACCCGATCCCTTGGCTCCACCATCTGAAACAAAAACCAACAATAAGACCAAGCACTTCTGGGAAGGCTATTACCCCACAAAATTGGGAAGATCTTTCGGAAACACAAAAGTACACCAAGTACGCAAAATTCTAGCTTACCAATATATTCAAACTTCACAAACCCAAAAGCTGGAAGAACTGCACAGGTGACATACACGTCATTGGTATAGGGCTGTCCACTAGAACAACTAGATAAGATTTGAACAGAAGTACGGCCTTGGTGATAGGTAGGGACGAGTGGTCGCGGGTTAAAGATACCCTGGTGGTTGTCTTTGGTGCCGTGTGGTGGTGTCTTACGCTGCTGCCTCCGGATCCTTTCTGCCTTTCCTCATTACCGGAGTCTGTGATGGCACCATGCTCACATCTCCAAACGCCGTTATAACCTAGCCCGGTACTAAGGGCCTAGATAGAGGCTGTAATTAGTCGCGAAGCACGAGATTGCATAGGTGACTTAAATCCTTTATTCAGTCCGTCTGGCTACCCAATGTTGAACTGTTAATTTCGAAGAAGATGAATAATATAATTGTCAAGCTTCTAGAATTCCAAATGCACCTTTAATATGATAGGTGTATTTTAGATGAACTGGCTTACTATGGAGGCTATAGCCAAAGACGCCAGGATAGAGATGGAAGAAGAAGAAAAAAGAAGAGAAGGAAAGCAAGTGAGAGATCCTGCCTCACCTCATACTGAGACCCCTGTGTAAGATCAAGCCTGAGGTAAGGACACCAACACCTCCACAACAACGACTTTCACAACAAAGGAAGCCACAGCGTCTTCCACCAGTACCACCAATACCAAGAGCCGATCTTCTAAAGGCAGAAACCTGGGAGCAGGAGGTATTGGAGGAATTGGAGAGACAGCGAAAAGAGTAGGAGTCAAAGAGACCTCATTATCCCCAGGTCTGGCATTGAATAAGACAAAGGGAACAAGTATTCAATATCCATCAAAGAGGAATCTTGGATAATGAGGCCACTCAAATCCCGTCTGAATTCCCAATCACACGCATTAATTGTGAGAATGAACGGATGTTGCGATGCGTGTGTGGGGCACAGCCTGAGAGATGTCATCACTAAACACGTGCATCTAAACTTCTAAGAAAATAGTAGCCCTTATCAGAGCTAACCAGATCTCTAGAAAAGAGACAATATTTATGTTGCCAGTTTGTGAATGTGAAGTAGTGTGCCTATAAACACTCGCTTCTTTATTGGTGTGTTTGTGTCTATGTGTGTGTTTGCATTTTCATTCATTTGTGTGGATTGTATATATTGTTTTTTTGTTTTCTTCCCGTTTGCGTGGACAGTAGATATTGTTTGTTTTATGCATTCGCTTTCCTTTGTGTGGATAGTCGATATGGTGTGTTTTGTCCCTTCTCGTTTGTGTGGACAGTAGATATTGTGTGCTTTATGCGTTCGCGTTCGTTTGTGTAAATAGTTGATATGGTGTATTTTTCTCTTCCAGTTTTGTGGATAGTAGATCTGATGTTGTTTTTTGTTTCATCCAGTCTGTGTGGATAGCACATAATATGTGAAGTGAGTTTAAGTGATATTTTCCTTCACGTCCGTGCTGAATGTTTATAAGGCGGAGCGGTCTTCAGTATGGCTACCCGGGTAGGGTACAGGGCAAGGGTCACACAGACAGTTTGCAGCCTTTGAAGAGGACGGACGTGTTTTCCAGGAGCTCCCGGAAAAACAAAGGAACAAAGGAACGGAGAACAAAGAAAACAGAAGAGAGAAGAAAGAAGTAAGAAGAAAAGAACATAAAGAAGAAAGAAGAAAAGAAGACACAAGAAATCACCAAATTCTTTTACACACGATATATTGTAAAAGAAAAAGGTCAGCCGAAGAAAGAAGAAAGATGCTTGCTACTATCACATCGCTGTTGTTCAAGCACTAGACCAAAAAAGCCCAGCCCTCGGGCTAAGTGCCTCCCTAGATTAGCAAAATTACCGATAAGGTGATGTCCGGCTTAGGTGGTAAACCATCTAGGAGGGCTATTACGCCCATGCACCGGGGCACAAAAAAGTGTCAAGCACTGAGACACGGATGAGCCCTGCCTCGGAAGGAGGGGATGCCGCTAGCCCTTTTCAGGGCTTTAACCAGTCATAATACACGAGTGGACACATGACTATAATAACAGATACGATACGAGTATGGCTACCCAGGAGAGAGGCTGGCAGGTTGTTGAACAGAGCGGACATGTTTTCCTTAGCTCCCGGACTTTAAGGATAATATTGGATGATTCGCTACACATTAAGGATATTACACTAGAAAAAGCTAAGGTAAAGTAAAATCTACTAAAATCTACTTAAATCCACTAAATTTATAAAAGTCTATTTAAAAATCTACTTTACCTCATAACTATAAATTAATTGCTGTTATATAATCACTAAAGCCAACTAGTACCGAATTTTACCACCCAAACAACTCTTACTACAACCAACGATGTAAATATGCACTCCTCTACAAATTTTACAAACTATTTAACATATTGAATAAAAACCAAAACTATTGACTAAAAATTCCTTTGTTCCCTTGTTCTTACGGAAAAATTCCTTTGTTCCTTTGTTCTTACGGAAACAAACACGTGGGCAGCAAAAAATATTTACTGTATAGTGGTACTACTCCACAACAATAACCTCAAGCAATATACTAAAATCTACTTAAATCTACTAAAAACTACTGAATTTATAAAAGTCTAATTAAAATCTACTTTACCTCATAACTCTAAATTAGTTGTCGTTATACAATAGTTAAAGCCAACTAGTACTGAATTTTACCACCCCAAACAACACTTACTTCAACCAAAGATGTAAATATACCTTCTTTTACAAATTTTAATATTGAATAAAACCCAAAACTAATAATTAAAATTTCCCTTGTTCCTTTGTTCTCACGAAAATTCCTTTGTTCCTTTGTCCTCACGGGAAAAACACGTGGGCAGCCAAAAATATATACTGAACAGTGGTACGACTACACAACAATAACCTCAAACAATACGTTATAAATACTTAATCACACAACCCCTAAATGAATTTACATTAAAATATTTATTGAAAAATAAAAATCTACATTTAAACTCTAGCCAACAGTTAAATTCCCTTCTCAACATATCGGGTTAATATTATACCAGCTTACAAATCAGATGACACGAAATACATAAACCTTAAACTAAGGCTGCATCTGATTGACCGATAATAGCCGCGCTTAATCACAAAAGAAAACATACAATCTTGAGCTAAAAGAAGGATTGAAAACTAAAATGTATACAAACCAATCAAAATGTAGCACTCGAATGACGTACACAAGAAACGCAACTTTAGTACAAACACTCCCACATAACTACTAATAAATGTACACTATTTTCCAAAATTAACGAGGAATAATTAAAATCTGAAGCATCCAATATTATAAAATATAAAACTAAAAAGAATAATTTAGATCCCTTGTAATAAGAACCCTAGGAATTATTACACCTTACCTTTAGTTAATGTAGCCTTAGTTATAAGCATAATTAAATCATAACAATAATCATAACTATTTATAACATACATATACTGTGTTTGTATTTTAATTTTCCTTAAAATAACTATATATACTCTGAAAAAAAATATCCCACAAACAAGGAAAAGGATTGAAAATAAAGATCATCTCTACCACGTCCGCCTAAGTACACTCACAAATTGAAGCATGAGCACAAACAGAAAGGCTGGCGGGTTGTTAAACAGAACGGACGTGTTTTCTGAACTCCCGGACTTTCTCACAAATTCAATAATTCTGAGAATTATGCTCACTTATTAAACTTATTATAAAATATAAAACAAAAAAGAATAATTTATATCCATTGTAATAAGAACCCTAGCAATTACTACTTCTTATCTTTAGTCAATTTAGCCTTAGTTATAAACATAAATAGTTAAATCATAACAATAATCATAACTATTTATAACATACATTTACTGTATGTAAATTTTAATTTTCCTTATAGTAACTATAGATACTCTAATTAGTATTGATAACCATCTATAATACTACAGCTAAGCACATAATGAGAATAAAATACCATAAAACATAATTTTCTTTAAAACCTAAATAGAAAACAAAATTGAACCAGATTAGAATTGCAATTTCGGCTTTTAACATCCAATCAGAACCGACGAGACAACAACCTTATAATTTTGAATCATCCAATATTACTAAATCAAAAATGCAAGAATAAAGAAGAAAGGATTCAGGACCTCATAGGAGGGAGGAGGGGAACCAAGATCAAAAGAGACGCCTACAACAAACCATCAACAAGAACAAATCATCAATATCAAACAAAGGAATTCAATAAGCCTGTATAGGAATCCTAATAACCCATCCCCGCATACAAACATATACATAACTGCAAGCACCATACCTAGTCCATAACATAAAACAGGCGCTAGGACTCATACTAGCACAAGCCTGGTTGGATCCTGACTCCTATAAGCACTATATATAGGATAAGATTTCCCACCATGACAAGGACAAAAAGGTCAAGGCCGATAACGGAAAATCATGAACCTCCCCCCTGATCCCCCCTGATAGCCCTAACTCCCAGGAGCGGAGTAGACCGATTAGCGATGGACAGTCCGGGCCACTCGGCCAACTGTCCGAAAATAAGCCTACAACCTATGTCTTCACTTTGGCCTGGAAGACCCAACATTAAAACGAGATCCTTTGGAAAGGCAGTCAAAATTAAAAACCAAACATTGTCAAAGCGGTGATAAATGTCAAAATTAGGTGTCATACACCTAGAGATTGATTTCTTTTTTTTTTAGAACCGTATAAGTACGCTAAGTACGCAAAATTCAACCTCATCAAAATATACTCCAAATTCACAACTCAGGAACATTAGGATAATTGAATAGGTGGCTAACACATCATTGGTATAGGGACACCTGTAGGAAACACTGGTTAAATTAGACAATAATCCACCTGAGATAAAGTTAAGTGAACTTAGACATTGGGGGGACTTTAGTAGGCGGGAGTTGAGGCGGAAGGCCGGTACGCTCTGTTACAATACGCAGCCAACCAAAGGGTCTTAAGGTCAGCCAATAAAGGTCAGCACCACGAACAAAAGCCCAGCCCTAGGACTAAGCGCCTCCCTGGATAGCAACTATATCGACAGATAACATCCGGCTAAGGCGGTGAGCCACCAGGGTGGTTAATAGGCCACGCGCCGGTTCAAAAAGTGTCAGCACTGGACACTGGTGAGCCCGGCCCCGGAAGGGTGGATGCCACTAGCCCTTTTTCAGGGCCTAAAGTCATAAAACACGAAAGTGTATACATGACGATAATACATATGAACAGTATGGCTACCCAGCGTTGACTAGACTCCAAACATAGACTTGTTCAACAAATTACATCTGTCGTTACTTTCTAAAGCGTTAGAACGTTATTTATGACGCTAGGATTTATTATACTCCTCAAATTTGCATTAAATATTATACGAGTTTACTAAGCAAAATATCATAGTTTTACTCTTTTGTCTTTCATTGTCTAATCGTGCAGAAGTTTGTAAATAAAACTTTTGCAGATTAATGTCACAGTGCGTTCAGTTTTGGTCAGCGTGACACATCAACATTAAGTTTATCTTATGGCTTAGACTCGCCATAAGTTATTCAATGCGAGGGACGAAATCTGTTGTGTGTTTGTGCACGAATAGAATTTATTTAGGAAAATCTGGAGTAATGGATAAAACTATATAGAATGCAATGTTAACGCAAGGTCAATAGAGGTAAAATGACAAGAATTGAGACAAACTAGGGAAAATGTCAGGAAGTCGTGGGTCGTTTGAACCAGGTGTCATAAAATGATATTTTCCAGAATAGTTAATAATAAGGCTGACTAGAGAGGATAATTTAGACTTCTACGGGAATTATATGAATTTGAGAGGTTAAAGTAGTAATCCTGAGTGGCTAAGACGGATTTCATGGTTTTAAAATAATCTTCCTTGCGATATCAGTCAATCCAAGCTTTTATGCCAAGGGGGAAAGTATGAGCGGCTCCGAAATCAGTAGAGTATTCGTCTCGTTATTTAAGTCGTCCAAGGGATAAGGGGGTCTCAAAATTTGTGAGACCCGAAAACAGAGTAAGCGAGCAAAGGGTTTGGAAGGTAAGGCTAGTCACAATTATATACAATGTGTTCATTGATATAAGTTTGTATTTATTACTGAATTTAAGTATTTTTACATGTATACTTCAATTTTTAATGAGTACAGAAGTAATCGTACATTTTATACGATTTAGGTGTTGTATGAACGTCATAAAATGTTTCGATATATGAATGAGTTTGGATTTAGTTGTTTTGTATGAAATATAAATTATATAAGATTTTCATGCATTGTTTCTCATACAAATTGTGTGAATATGTAAATTATCTGTTTTAAATGATTCCCATAATGAATGCAGACGATTGAAAATACGTTTGTCCATGTGTCGCTAATGACCAAAGTAGCATAGTTAGGAAAATGAGTATTTAATTAAGTTGTGAATTCTAGTGAGTCTAAGAGCGAATTGCCGACTGGATCAGCTGAGCTGGTAATTTATACGCACAGCGGGGCAGTAAGTTTCTGAGAGGTCCAATTATGTCATCGTCTCAGCAAGAATACCACGGGCAGTAGACAGGACATAAACTCACATTAATAGTTTGTGAGTGTGTATGATAATAGCTAATTCGGTTGAATTTTATAGCGATATCTGATGTAAAAGAAGAGTGAGAATACTAGTTGATCCCAAAGATGGAAAAAAAACCCTGACACACATTTAGGCTTGGTATTGCTTTTTTGTCAAGGAAATAGCTCTATACAATATTACACAATGAAAAGGGGCACAGTCTGCAACCCAGAGCTTGGTGACCCAAGAGGTTAGAAGAAGAAGAAGAAGAAGAAGAAGAAGAAGAAGAAGAAGAAGAAGAAGAAGAAGAAGAAGAAGAAGAAGAAGAGAAATAGAGGGAGAAGGAAGAGGAAGAAATACTGAAATTAATCGCGGATATTACAAGCAGCGACTTGGAAAATACTAGAAGCACCGGCAATATGAGTTCGATCAGTCACCTAATCATAAAAAATAAAATTTCTTCCTTGAACAAAAAAGAACGGCTGATTCAGTTTCGAACAATTTTGTAACTCTATTTCTGAGAGAAAGTAAATCATTCACATGTCATGTTCGATTTCATTTTGTTTATATCATTGATAAAATTGTTAAATTTTACATTCACGGGCTCCTATTCTTCTATGTATCTCAGTTCAAATCTCTTTTTCATCCCTTAATATTTGATATTTTATTTTATTGTTTACTCTATCCGGGTTTTAATCATCTCCTAGATCAGTGGTGTTCAAACTTTCTGAAGCTGTGGATCCCGTAGCATGTCGTGGTCAGATGGCGGACCCCTATCAGCCTATCCGATCCATTTAGCTGATCGACATTATTATTGTTTTATGTAATCCACTGGTGTCATTCAACACAATTTAACTGTGCAGCAGGTTTTCAAGCAATGAATAAAAAACATATTGTGTCACCGAAGACATTTGCTAAAATAAACTATGGTCGTTGCTTCAGCGTGAAGGGTGCGACTGTTTTGTGTTGCACAGTTTGTCCAAATGTACTATTTTTATTCTCTTTTGTGACCTACTTGCGGGCCCCTTCGCAACATGCGACGGTTCACAGCTTGGAAACCCCCGTCCTAGATAACCAAGCATTTTTCATAAGGAATGGAGGAGATCATTCCACATCATTATCACATTCTGACACTTTGTCAGAGTAAATTTTTGTTATTAAAGAAAACAGAGTAATATATGATGAAATGCTATATTTGTTACATTTGTTCTTGAAGTACGTAGCGGGAGATCCGAGAACTTTTTTCAGCAGTTAGAAAGGTAGCATTCATCAGTTTGCGTGCGTTCAAAATACTAGAGAAGAAGCCCCTGTTGCAAATGGTATTACAAAATGAATGGCATGCATTTAGGGTAGAGGCATAATCAAACTACAATGGTAAGCATTCCTGCACAGGGCGTTCAATAGACTCATCGTGCAATACTGTCGGATTGGTTTTAATTTCTTAATAAATGAAATCCACTGGTGTTTACTTGAATAGAAAATGCCATAGCTAATTGAATGTTTAGCTGTACTTTAAACTCAAATTCCAGTGAGAGGTCATGACAGTAATTTCTTTCATTTCTAAACTTTGATTATGTTTTGCTGCAAGTTTAACAAAACATTTAAAATCAAATCCAGATTTAAAAGTGTCACGTCTGTCTACAGCGCTGTAAAAGTAGAGCACTTTTTTACACATGCACTAATACGGAAAAGGAGCTGTGACTACATCGTCAACACGTTTTGAATGAAATCGTCATATGATGAAGATACTTGTACAGTATAAGTACGTACATCAACAATTGCTCTCGACGCAAAATAATGTTCAATCCGCAATGGCGTTGAATTCATACCATCTGGAATTACTATTTTGACATATGTAAAATTGAATACATTTTTGCTGCTAATTTCATCTCCGATTTCTTCAAAATGATAAAATTGATTTGCTCACCTTTTTTATCTTATAAGTGTCGCATTTATCATTTTTTCTTGTTTATCTATTTTTTTAATTCTATATTTTAATGTAGAGTTCTATTTTTTGTTCTTGCAGTTCAGACTTCCTGTTGACTTTAGTAAGTGTCACACTGTAGAATTTAGTAAGAGTCTAACTGTTTAATGTAGAAACAGACTAAATGTTGAATGTAGTAAGATTCACCATTGATTGAAGAAGCCTCAATGTTGACTTCAGCAAGAATCTCCCTGCTGATTTTATTAAGAGTCTCGCTGTTGACTTAGTGTCTCTCTGTTAACAAGTTGTTAGTCTACTGTTGACTGTAGTAAAAGTCTTATTGTTAAATTTAGTAAGTCTGACGACTCTAGTTTGTCTCGCTGTTGACAGTAGCTAGCGTCTCACTGTTGACAGTAGCTAGCGTCACACTGTTGACTGTAGTAATGAGTCTCACTGTTGACTGTAGTAATAAGTCTCACTGTTGACTGTAGTAATGAGTCTCACTGTTGACTCTAGTAATGAGTCTCACTGTTGACTGTAGTAATGAGTCTCACAGTTGACTGTAGTAATGAGTCACACTGTTGACTGTAGTAATGAGTCTCACTGTTGACTGTAGTAATGAGTCTCACTGTTGACTGTAGTAATGAGTCTCACTGTTGACTGTAGTAATGAGTCACACTGTTAACTGTAGTAATGAGTCTCACTGTTGACTGTAGTAATGAGTCTCACTGTTGACTGTAGTAATGAGTCTCACTGTTGACTCTAGTAATGAGTCTCACTGTTGACTCTAATAAAAGTATCTGTATTCGTATGTTCTTATAGATATTCATTTTGCATGCCACTATATGTCGGTTCCACGCAAAACTGTATGCGTGTCATTAAAAAATATATCTTTCCCGTGAAATTCTGGTACTTTAAACCTAGGACGTGCGTTACGTTTTACAGATACGTTAATACTGTATGTTATCAAGTTATATATTCACTAACGACGTCGTCTCCAGTCTTTGACCTAAGAGAATCAGGTTACAAAGAGAGAACGTAAGGGGAGTGTAAACGAAAAGAACACTAATGCCATCAAAATGTTGGAAAAAGTTAGTTTTCTCTTTACGTGAGTCATGTGCATCGTGCACTATCTTGGAAAGGATAGAAATAAATCTCCCTAATGGACATGCAATGCCAGCTCATGTGGAGACTTCATAAGGTTTCCGTGAAGAGATGATAAAACTCTCCATTTGCCTATAAATATCCTTTTCGTTGCCCCACTCCTCGATATATGTTGGGTATCACACTCAAGCATACCATTCAACTAATACTTATCATGCGTCAATAAGCAGTGGCACAGTAACTCAACAAGTTGTGCGGTCGTGTTTCCTTTTTGGTCACGTTTTTCTTGTTTGATCCAAGGAAACAGTCCCAATAGTTAGTGTGCATTGTTAAATTAATCAAATTAAAGCAAACTCGACTTTGAGGGAAATAGTCAAAATGTTTCCATCTTTATTGCCGTAATTTTAACCTTTCTTCTGGATAAAGTATTACGTAAGGACATTATGCTAAAGGCTTTGTGATGACAACGGTAGACAGCAGGTTGTTTATTTATTAAGTAATTAGACGGTTGAGTCGGCTTTAAGGATTTAAGGGATTTAAGGGATTTAAGATCTTTGTGTCTCTAAGAAGGCAAGACATCTGCGTTCACAGTTACATGTAAAATGATGTGTGCTTTAAGCACATATGAATTTTAAACGAGACGTACTAGCCAATCGGAATAAGAGGAATTTAAAATATACGAGTAGGAGGAGATAATCTCTCAGACATACAAGAAGAGAATGAAATATCTAGCCATAAATGTGTAAAATTATTCAGTGGTTTCCTGACATTTGAGAAAGTTAGAGTGTATATGAACTACAAAGAAGTATCAAAAGTGATTCTGGAGAAAAGACCACTCCGAGCGAACGAGATTCGTAAAAAGAGAGCAGAATTGAACTAGGAAAGAAACAAAGCTAAATCTTTGTGTTTATCTTCTTAGATAGGAATTTAATAGACTGAATTATAATGTATTAATGAATAGCTAATTTATTAAGACATGGAACATAGGCTATCACTTTCACCTACATTGATTTTTATATCATGTTGAATCTTTTGTCGACTGGTGTAATATGCAATAGCAACTATAGGTTTCCGCAATGAATTGAAGTCATCTATGCTGTTAGAGTGTTTATTTTTCACCTGCAAAAGTTACGTCAAGTGAAGAAAGGCACTGTTAATGCATGCCGATTTAGTTAATGAGAAAAACGAATGGCTAGATTCTATCAGGTACTTACTACGTCTCACTTAAAAGTGCTGAAATTTACTATCAAATATCACTATTCAAAATAACTGACAGCTAATATCGGGCATAATTGTGGTAAAATCAGAAACTAGTTACGCTGTGATAGGTAACCTGTTTGATAGCAAACAATGAACCAGTTATTTCCGTCTATGGCCTGAAGATGAAACGTTTCGATAATACTACAGTTTTCACCATTGCATACACATGTATCTTGTTTACCAATAATGTGCTTGTTACTGACGTTTGGACTGAGACGACTTTTTCTTGGCCGTAACATTCCCATTGTGCAAATAATTATAAAACTGTATCATAATGTTTTTGACATTGTACGATTTTACCTAGCATACTTCAGCATACGAGTTCTCTGTAATTCTCAGATGATTTCACCTCATTTACCTTTCATAATTCCACAGCTGTATTTCTGAAATGGAATTTTGTAGAATAGCGAAGTGTGTGTGTGTGTGTGTGTGTGTGTGTGTGTGTGATTTAGATTTTTAACATAGCTTTAACAAATTTTCAGTCATATCACTACGATGTCTGCCGTCTGACAGTTTATAGTAATATCTAGCACCAGGACATAATGCCGCAGACGTGTAACATGATGCCCCACCCAGTCGCATTACCCAGACACTGGGCCGACCAGTCCTAACACTAACCTCTTAATGCTGATCGTCAATCGTAGCAGCTGTTAGTACCATTTTTAGAAGTCTTTGGTATGACTCAGCTCGGGTTTGAGCCAGCGATTTCACGCATCATTATGATTCTTCTTAGCAAATGTTTTCTGCCTACACATCTGGTATGAGCAAGATGAAATATGAAACTTTGTGCAAGACTAAGTAAGGCAACTACTACTACTACTACTTCTGCTGTTACTACTACTATTACTACTACTAGAAGAAAAAGATGCATTGTGTAAACAGTAGATTGCTTCCAATCAATATTTATTTAAACGGCACGAGTTAATTCATGAATTAAGGTCCTACAAAAGCGAAGACAAATGCCAATATGATTACAATCAAGCTCATCAATCCTTCTCAAAACGACCCAAGCCCACTATTCCTCCCCAAAATCTATCCTACAGAAAAATGAAACAATATAATGAGTTCAACACGATGTAAAGTGTCTACATGTTGGTGTGAAAAGGTAACCTTAAATTCTGAATTTCCGATCGACTGTTGTCAGAATTCTGTATTTCCCACCGACAATTGTCAAATCTAAATAACATTCACCTCAATTTAATTTTGCTGTGAGAAAAGAAAAGAGCCAACATTACTGGGCTGTAAAAGCAAGACCTGCATACGACATAGAATAGTGCTTAATGAATCTTTGATTTGCTTTCATTTCGCTTTTCATTAGTGTTAAAAATAACAGTCCTACCATATGTAATAACTATAAGTAAGCTTTCTTAATAAAATGGCCATTTACGTGGTCCAGTTAAAACGATACACAAATACTTAAAAAAATGGTAAATTACCTTGTCAGGTACAGCCATACACAAATAGTTAAATAAAATGGTAACCCTCCAAACCAATGTGTTTCGTTTCAGCAAATTGGTATATCCGAATGTAATTTGATCAATGCAGGAGATAATAAGCTGTTACACTTTTAGCTCGTAAGCGAGAAGTTTCAGATAAGTCAGTACTAATTACATATTTCCTTCCACCACTTTGAAGTGCAAATTTACTACCGAGAGAGCTACGATGCTTTTTTACAAAATGATCAAACTTGTTTCGTGAATGAAACTGTGAATATTTTAGTCAATGATAATCAACCCCTAATGTTTTATGCTTATATTTTGTTCTCAGATTTGCAGTTCTTATTCATTTGTCTGTTAAGTCATGAAACAAAAATACACGGGAATAATGCGCACATCGATGCCTGCATGGAAACTCAGTATGAATGTATTTTACAGAAAAAGTCAAATCACTTTGACTGGCGTTTTATATGTATTATTTTTTCAGTGAAAAACTGTATAATGCATCACATCGCTTTTACACGGGTTTGAAGCAAGACTCAAATTGTAAGCTATTCTCAGACCTCTACATTAGGTTTCTATGCCCACAAAACAGTCCTATCTGTACCTATGGTTTCTATAGCCACAACAAAGACCAAGTTGCAGATATGGTTTCTATTCCCACAATAGAGACCCAGCTGTACCTATGGTTTCTATTCCCAAAACACAGCACCCAGCTGTACATATGGTCTCTATTTCCATAACACAGCACCCAGCTGTACATATGGTCTCTATTTCCATAACACAGATCCAGCTGTACATATGGTCTCTATTCCCACAATAGAGACCCAGCTGTACATAATGTTTCTATTGCCACAACACAGCACCCAGCTGTAAATATGGTCCCTATTCCCCCAACACAGACCCAGCTGTACCTATGGTTTCTATTCACATAATATAGACCCAGCTAGTTAGGGTATGTGGAGTAATATAATAGATCTCCCACCTATACGATAATTTGGTTATCGTTTGTTATAGATGAACGACCACTGATGCTCTCTCTCTCTCTCTCTCTCTCTCTCTCTCTCTCTCTCTCTCTCTCTCTCTCTCTCTCTCTCTCTCTCTCTCTCTCTCTCTCTCTCTCTCTCTCAAATTTGTCTTTGGCTTGTCTCTATTAAGTCATTTCCTTCACTTGACCTTACGTTAACATATTTGTCGGACCCTTACCCTAGTGAGTCCTTATTAAAATCTAATCATGCCTCCAAACAAGGGAGGTTAACCATCGCAAGTTACCAGTTTATTGCGAGCCAAGCCGATAAGTCACTATTAATAGTTACGTGCCACGCTGACAGAATGTACTGCGATTTGCACCATTACACAGCTGAGTTGTGTATTTCAATAAAAATATTTAAGCTATTCATTAACTATTCTTTCCATTTTAAGATACACATCAAGAGCACATCATTAATCGTAAAGGGAATCTACTGTTCTAAATTCTATCGTTACTGTTTGAGCTTAGAAAAGGCTTCCTTAGTTAAACGTACGATTTATTTAGGTCAGGACGATATTCACGACCCACATTTTGGAGCGCAATTTTGTCATTGCGTTGATGCGTGCCTGTATGAATATAGGCGATTGCTGTTAAATGACCCCTACATTTAAACATACTTCTTGCTTGAGTACGATTAGAAGTGAAGGAGCACGATATGTACATGTAATGTAGGAGGCGATTATCAACACTAGTACTCTATTTAAACGCATAGGATTAAACGATGGGTCAAAGGGAATCTCTAGTATTTTGTCCCTGTTAAGAAAAGGACAAAAGACCGGAACCACATACTTGTATAGATCTACAATTTGCTGATATAAAGTGAAAAATATGTCTCCGTTCATAAGTTCATTGGCTTCATTGGCATTGAACGGAATGACACACTATGGTGTGTTTCACTGCCCAACGCTAATTATGGTATCATATTGGTGACTAAGTTGGATAGATATATACAGACGTATTTAGACTTTAATAATTAGGAATGCACGGACAGAGATATAATATTGGTGTATGTCACTGACCTTTCTTTGTACCGCGTGGCTGGATCTATATATTCAACCTTGCGATATATTTCAGTCGGGAATATGTACACAAATGTACAAAGAAACACCCCACCCCCAATAATTAAGCAGGATAATATTTGCTTACAATGTATTATATTTGACTAGTACAAAACATATATAAAATTATCACAATTAATTTTTCAATTTCTTTTTTTTTTTACTTAAGGCTGAACAATGTTCAGTATCTGTAATCAGGTATAGACTCATTAAAGTGGACACAGTTAAGGCTCGTATTATTCAGAATCAAATTTACCTGTATGGAGTATATTCTGGTAATTGGTTTTGTAGCCTTCAACGTTTCAATTTGATCCAGGCCCTACTAAGACAAAATTACCACACAACCCACTATGTTAGATACTGCGAAAATGTCTGTTTTCTGTTCTTTCTATTGATATATGTTTCCAAATAATTAACAGATTTATTTAAATTAAATTTTATAATTACTAATAAAATGTTTAAGTCACATTCTATCTTGAATGTCAATTACACCATTTTAAATAGAGTCTGTTGATGTTATAATGTATCAAAATATATTTGTGATTCATTTCAGCAAGACAAGTCTTTGAATGATATGATCTGGATTCGGGTCATACAGACGGATCAGCCTGCGTCGGCTACATTGGTTTGTCCTTGGTTAGTTTATTTCACTTTATTTTATTTATTTTATTTCACTTTATTTCAGTTGCCTCTGCACTAAATAACCTACTTGTGTTGTTGTGCCATAAAATGCTAAAGTAAAACTAAAATGGAAGTAAAAAAACAAACAAACTGGAAGTAAAACCAATATGGAACAAAAACCGAAATGGTACAAAGAACGAAATTGTGTTCAACCAATTAAACAAAATAGATTATTCGTAACTGGATATAATTTTCAATAAATACTGAATCAGTTTAGTTGTCTCTCATGTTATTTTAGTTTTATCGTGTTATTGATAAATATTTCTTGGAATAATTTGCTTCAAGCGGCTACACATTCATAAACAACCAGTTTAATATAATTAGATCATAATTTAGATGAAACGTTATCGATTTCAGAATCACTAAAGACTGCTATGTCATTAAATTAAAACGGATCAATCCAGGTCATATCGATTTATAATTAGTGTTCGCTAATATTGGCCAAAAAGAGGTTATTGTCTGTTTGACAGATCAAAAATAGATTAATAGATTTGATATTCCTGTTTTCAGAAAGTTGTGCCTTACACCAAAAACAGCATCCTTCTTGCCTAACTTCCGCTATGGTAACATTCAGAATCAATACTATGTAGTTTTTTAGAGATTAAAAATCTCTTCATTGGTTGTTGTTTTTTTCTGGGTTTAACACCGTTTTTCTGCACACCGGTATAACTGGTAGAAGAAAAATTCAGAATCCCCACCTTCCAAAAAATGCTACCGACAAATGGAAAGCTACTCGCAAGCTTTCTCAATAAATGAAAATTATAGCCAATGTAACAATGTGGTTATCAAAGGTTAATATAAACACATTGAATATATTATCTATTTTCATGCTGAATGATTTCCTTTAAAGACATCTGTAATGAAGAAGTTGCAATTGCACATAACAAATGTATTACAAAGCAATAAATATATGCACAGGACCGGACCAACCATAATGTACTAAAAGAGTTCGAAATACATGCACAGGACCGACACGACCATATAACATATGCAAACTATGCTAAAGCCCGCACAGAGCTCTACAATTTCATCACTGCATATTAGATACTATTTATAAAAGACAGACTATTAATTGTTGGTTGATTGGTGTTAACATCACGTCAGCATATCAAATGCTAATTTGTTATGAGATAATTGGTGTAAAGAGATATGCTCAGAAACACATCATGGCAGCAGATGCGGGGTAGTTTGGGCTACCCGATGAGTCCGGAATTCTATCCGCTGAGCCAGCAAGGCGAATGTGTGATTAAAAGGTTTATTATTATGTCTTCCAAAGTGCATCTGACCGGGTGCTCATTTAAGAAGAAGAATTCAGTTTGTAACCTTAAAGCCGTATCTTCAGGACACAAAATATGATCAAAGCTCTTCGGCGTATGATAATTTCACTATTGTATATTTCTCCGCTATGTTTAGCATACCAATTGGACTATATATACATAATTGCAGAGAAAACTACATAATAATAAAATACAACCTTTTATAGGATGGTTAATATGTATCGAGTATTACTATTAAAGTTTACAGCATGCGGCTATCGTAAACAGGAAGAGAATAAGCAGTTACGGGTTCGTTTGTCTGTCCTCCCTATAAATTGTCAAAGAAATTAAATGGCGCTGATCGAACAAACATTGAACTGTAAAGGCCAACAGTAGTGCAATCTTTCACTGCAAACTAGATTTATAATGTTCAAATTAATGTATACGCAATCTGTTGATCTTAAAATTCGTACTCATTGCTCCATCAAACTTCTTTCAAACGCCATGATAAATCAATCAATCAATCGATCGTTCGAGGAATCAATCAATCAATCATTCAATCAATCAATCAAACAATCAATGAACTAAATCATAAACCAAATGAACTGTCAAACAATTCATGGAGAGGATTTCATTTTCGTGGTTTCACCAATCAGCTTTTTGCTTTGTAAACTTTCAGGATTATATCTCTTGTATATCTTTATAACATCCGAAATTATAAGCATAAGGCTGGCCTTGTTATTGTCTGCATTACCTGTTAGAAATTTTTTCAGGCTCACTCACCATACAAAATAAAAATCACTATAAAGTGTGTTGGTAATAAATTCTTTATTTTGTTTTACTTGTTATCAATTGCTTTTCTACGGAAATGAAATGTTTTAGTCAAACAAAGCGGTTTTTTGCTATTAAAACTACCCTTAAATGGAATAGTTCCATGACTTTTGATGAAGATCACAGAATAAAATGTTAGAGTAAATCCAGCTCGAGTGTACATAATAAACAACAATTTGTATGACGTATATTTCATTTATTTTAGATGTGTAATGGTTCCACAATAACTTATTCAGGATGGCGATATCATCATCAAGCAATTACGTCTGTATAAATAAATATTTTGTCAGTAAAGGCTCTCAGATCGCAACTTTGTATATGACTATCCATTCTACTACTCAAAATGTGTACCTGCTATTAAAGATGGTTTTTGAAATGTGTTGTGATAAATGGTACACTTGTTTCTTTGAAAAAAAAATTGAATCTACATATTTTCGACACTTATAGGCAGCCTCTTTATATTTTGACCAGATTCCTTCGTTTAAACAAAAAATATATGTATTTTATTTATTATTTCATGATGATGCAATGTTCATCTGTTGGCTTGTAAGCATTGTTAGGACAAAAATGTACGATATCATAGCGGTATTTCTTAAATGGTCCATGCATTCGAATGTGCTTTAAATGCACTACAAATAGCATACAATACAGAAAATAATAGGAACGCTATTTTAGGTGTAACTTTTGAACTGGCGAGACGATTTTATTACACAAAAGCTTTATGAACTAACTAAAGAAATCACATTAAGAGACGTTGACCATATTAATGCTTTTCCTTGTGCTTCAAATTGGATAACATAAATTATATTCACAAATTACAAACTGCACATTGTTTATTTTATGTGACCCTAGGAATGAAAGCTTGATATTTTATACATATCATTCCTGCGCAGAAGGTGTTGTGTATTCAGTTTGTTGCTTTCTTTAACATGCTGGAAATAAATAATCGCGTGATTTTGTTCCAAACGATTACACTATTAAAAGAACTAAATGAAATTAAATGACATAAAAACAATTCGCGAAAAAGTTACAAATCATGTTCATTCTGGATAATGTTTCCACTGCATAAATATCTAAAGATGTATACAGTTACTAAAGAAAATATATAAAAATATATGAATACAAGAAAACAGCCAGTTCTCATCAAAGTCATCAAACTCACCATTTCTGCCGCATATTATTAAATCAAAGTCTACTTTTTTCACAAATCTGTATATTGGCACACTCGCAATCGAAACATCTTTTGATTTTGTGCTAATTTATACATAGCAATGTCTACCTTTATTCCATCAACGGAGCTACATTTTTAAAGCAAAATATTCTTACCATGGCTCAAAGCACATTTTAATCAAATGAGAAGATTGTACCCATTTCGAGTGTCACTTCACATTAGAGAGATAACTTGTTTATCAACTGGAAACTCAATGGCAGTGATGGGTTTATGTTTGGGATCGGTTTTCTCGAGGGTCTTAGAATGATTAACAGAATACATGCATTATATCCACTGTACTAACAAAAGAAGCTCAATTTAATTTTTTACTTATGAATCCCAGAACTCTAAACGTTATTCTTTCTTTCACTGAAAATTATGCACACCAATGTTTCCTCTAAGGTGCGTACCTGCGCGGACGAGCAGCTCATTACATAATGCTGCGCAGCAGTTTCAAACTTCCGTGCACACATGAAAAATATTAGAGGGAACATTGCCAGTGCACACCCCGATAATTTTATCAATGACTATCTTGAATTCTACATAGTAAATGATAAAGAGTTACCTATAGCACATTATGCAATATCGTTTAGATGAAAAAGAAATGTCAGCATGCAGATGAGACAGTATTGGGGTGGAGGGGGCTATTTCTCTGTTGCGCCAGCTTAAGAAAGGTGTATTTTGGCCGGGGTGGGGTCTTCTTTGCAACTGAAATTCTCATCGTATTTCACCTTCACTTTAACGTAACTGGAACAATTCTTCAAAAGACATATTAGAGGCGAGAGAGCGTGGTGTAAAGTGGGCTACAAAAATAGTGGTGGGTGTGGGGTAACTGACATGAATCTGTTCTCTGTAGTAAAAAGAACGTTGCCTCCAAACTCATCAAACCATCGTGCCGCCAATCAATCTGCAGTTAATTGAAGACTTTTTATGATATTTGTGGTGTTTAATAGCAGATCTGACCAGTTTGTCGTAAAACTGCAATTTCGGAGAGCAACTATTAGGAGGCGTGAGCTAGATATTTTATCCATTTCTTGTTGGACTGTAGTCGAAACAAAAAGTTTTATGACTATCAATGGAATAATTTCTGACAAAAATAATAGGATGTTTTAAAATACAAATATATATGTGGAATTTAAGTAAAATAATACTTTATGAATTTTAAAAAGCCAATGTTGGCTATTACATCTTATTAAGTAAGACATTAGAGACAAATAATCACTTGTCTTATTACAGCTGTAAGTTGATATAATCAGTAGAAATTTATTTCCATGAGAATAACATCGTCTTAAGTTAATTTAATTTGATCATATATTATTATAGTTAGTTTTGTCCAATATATATTTGCATATTTACTTTAAATTTCTGTTTGCTATTTATTGAAATATATTTTGCTTACTTTCTTGCTTATTTACTTACTTACTCAATTATTTTCCTGGATCCAGTCTTTAAGGTTAAAGTGTAATTATTTTTAAAGTTCCCAATTTGTTATGGAGTATGGAGTAATACCATCGATATCGTCCTTTCTTCAAAGCTACTTAGTTGTTTCATTCTATCCTTATTATATGATGTTTTTTTTCTTTCTCAATAAACTATGCTCTATCATTCAGCCTTGTTTCCTCTTATTTCTTAGTCACGGATTTTTTATGATTGATTTTGTATTTTGTCATAATGGCAGATTCGTTTCATTTTCTTTATGACTGAAGGTTTTAATTCTTCATTATGAAGTAATGCGCCATCACAAAGCACATGCGCCAATTGTTATTGTGACAGTTGCAATCTGTCCAAACTTGATTGATATATGAGTTGTCGAAAGACGTCAGCTATATACCTGCCACAAGATGGACAGGGTGATAGTTCATTAACACTTTTGCTTTACGCTGCCATACAATCAGTTTTGTATGATTTATTAGTCTCATATCGACATTGGTCAAATTGGAATTGGATAAAGAAAAAATACACCAAAATCCATGAAAACTTGAAATTTGTTGGCAAGTTTGGATTTCATGGAATGTATGGTTAAATGTAATGGAGTTCCAAGACTGCACACAAAAAATAGTACTTTTGATTTTATCTTTATTTTATACAGAAAACAGATATCCTGCCATGATTTAGAAATGTTTTTGATTTATTGATGGTATGTAATGATAATTTTGACAAAGGCAATATCTGCCAGGATAGCAATGTAAATAATGCTGTGGGAGGAAATAATAGCCAATGTATTTAATGTTGATAAATAAACAAATTTGTATGCGGCTAAATTTGTACTACAATTGTAAAATCCCGTCAACTTTACATCATCAACCTACAATGATTCAACGAAATCGGATATATAATTTACCGAAGATAAAGTACGATATAAAACAACGGACTCAATGTGAACTGGCCGTTTCAAATGCAACCAGAGGAACGGCAACATTACGACATAAATATGAAATCAATCATAATCTGAAAGGCTTTTTAAAATGTTGCTAATTATTAAAAATAAACTTTGTTGTTGCAAGCGGTCATCTTTATTGGCATTTTGATAAAACTTTTATACAAATTGGATACCGTATGATCTGGATGTGTTAGTTTTCTTAAATTACCAATGAAGTTACTTATTTAAGGCATGTACAACGAACCTCTCAATGGGTTCACGTTTTACCAAAACCACTTGAGGCATTCAGTAACACTCACTGCAGATCAATAATTATGGCTCCATTTGAAGCAAGCATTGAAGGACAAACTTACAAAACTAAATCGATAAGCGTATTTGTTAACTAGACAACAGATATATTTGCATTACCAAACTAAAAAATATATGATACAGTCTGAATTCCATAATACCAAAAAAAAAATTGCAAAGTAACTTTATGTGATCCGGTCGTTATAACCTGAACGAGAGAGAGAGAGAGAGAGAGAGAGAGAGAGAGAGAGAGAGAGAGAGAGAGAGAGAGAGAGAGAGAGAGAGAGAGAGAGAGAGAGAGAGAGAGAGAGAGAGAGAGAGAGAGAGAGAGAGAGAGAGAGAGAACATGTTTAATGACTATACGAGAAAACAAGATAAGAAAATCTTGAAAAAGAATATAACAAATGGATGAATCGATTGTTTTCGTGAAATAGAAAGTGTACGATGAATCGATTATAATTTGAGAACTAGAGTAATAACACGACTGCAATCTGCACAATGCTCTACCATGATATCACGACTACGTTTTGCACAATGTCCTAGCACGAGAACACGACTACATAATGTCATATCGTTGTAACACGACTACAACCTACACAATGTCATTTCGTTATAACAAGACTACAATACACAATGTCCTAGCAGGTTAATAAATAACATCACAGAAAAACTGAAAAGAGACAGCATTAAAATATATTAGTTTGACTAAAGCATAACATCAAAAACCTCAAGCTAAAATAAACAGTTTTAAAGATTACAACCTACTCAGAGATCTTTCGGAAAATAAGGAACAATTAACATCACATAACTGTGATACAAAATATATGGAATGAAACCACATAAATGTGATACAAAATATATGGAATGAAACCACATAACTGTTGATACAAAATATATGGAATGAAACCACTTAAATATGATACAAAATATATGGAGTGTAACCATATAACTGTTGATACAAAATATATGGAATGAAACCACATAAATGTGATACAAAATATATGGAATGAAACCACATAAATGTGACACAAACGTGAGAAACTTCCAGTTTCCTTCAAATATAATTCAAATGAGGTATTTAAACAGCAACATCAACTGTGCATTTCTTTCTAGATAGAGATTTACAATTTTAAATGATTAAAAAACTTAAATATCAAAGGGTAACCACGCCATTAGCCACGTCAGGCTACACATACACAGATTTCGATGATGCAATCTATATAGGATTTGTAATTGACATGAAGAAGCAACTGAAAGGAAACTACAAAAATCAATGGTATAATCAGCATTTGAGACTCACTTAGTTCCAAAATATGTTAAATCCTTTGTAGTAAGTAAGCCAGACAGAGGAAATGAAAAAACGAAATACAGTAAACCCGATATATACATAGTGCGTAAAATAAGCTAGAATAATCTGGTATTACAGCGGATGAAACTAAATAGAGAGTTAAAGAAAGAACAAATTATACCTGAATGTTGAAAAACCACGAACAGATGTTCGATGCATTTATATACGAAAATCATATTACTTTCTAAAGTTTCATAATGGACTTCAGGTTAAAAATAAAAATAAAATATGAAAGCAGGTACGTCAAATTAGTATTGTCCTGTAATTGGCTTTACTGAATAAAACTGATTAGCACACATCAAGACGTATCAAACATTTTTCTACACCGAACATTAAAACTTAAAATATCAAACATACTTACTACAGTGAAACTCAGTATCTTTCACTAACAAGCCACTAAACCTTTCTTTTGACAAGACTGAAATGTGAAACGAACGAGTCTTAGAAAATAAACGGAGCACAGTCTAGCATGATTTTATGGCAGGATCAACCAAACGTTTTAGGATGAACCTAATCGTTTGATGTCCGACTATCGTTAAAGAGACAGAAATATACCAGAATTAATCAGTATACAATTTTCGTTTTCATCGGCACATCCGCGAACTGCTCCGCATATAAAATACTTTTATCAATAATGAGTCATCAAAACTAAATAAAAATAGAGTGGATATTAAACAATTTAAATTTGATCTGCAGCAATTTTAAAATTCCAATACTGGAGGTCAGTGCCGTCTTAACAATATATTGATCTCTGTTGCGAATGCTAATTACAAGCACCTTGCAACTATAGTTTTAGTTTGCTATTTGAAATTGTTCATGAAATATTAATTCTGTTAGATGCTTTCATTTACATCCTCGATCAGCAATTAAAATAGCCATGTCAAAACCAATAATATCACGTGATTAGCTTGAAATGATGCAGTCTGACCAGCAATCCTAAATAACCAAGTTAGCTTGCTATGAATGGCAATCAGGAATGGCGCTTGTACTTAATTGATGTCATTGCCCCGACATTGCCATATTGTTTTCGGACAAAGCCGCTAGCAACGCGTAGTGACACGAATGCTAGCAGTATTTTGAAACATATAAACAAACTATATATTCATCTGGAAAAGTAATTATTCAATATGATTACCACTGAGCATTGTTGCTATGGCTCATGTACAAGCGATTCGCGGTACCAGAAAGCAGTTGTTTGGTTCATTGAATTTGGACACAGTTTTACAAAGCTCGACAAGGATAAAGGTGTATATGATGGGTACATCATTACAGCCAACGTGATTTTACCATAAACAAATGTGACGAAGGATAAATATATGCAGTCTGCACAAACTAAAGATATTGCCAAGCATAGGATATATGTTGAAGGGTCCATATTAGTGTGGAATAATGGGGTTAGTAAGACAGCATGAAAAATAGCATGGAAAATTCCTAAAATGTGCAATTTCATAGTTAAAATCTGTGCAAACCCCAGATGTTAATAAAATCAGCTAAATAAACCCCATAATTATGTGTTCATAAAACAGTATGAACATATGCAGTTTTATGCTTAAAAGTCATATAAAAACCAATAATTTTATGAACAATTTCTTATAGTGTTTAAAAAGTAATCAAAGAAAACTACAATTGAATATTAGTAAATGTGTACGCAATGAAATATGTTTTCAATGTAGATGATTATCGTAATATACATTATAAAATGTCTCTTTTTGATCAAGTGCTGGCGTTCAATCTCACAAAACGGTTGCCCTAAAATTTAAATCTTATCATGAAGCTAGCTTTGCAATGAACATCAGTAAAGATATAAGATGTGATAGACTTATTTCAGATGCGAATAATTCAATGTGGATTTGTTATATAGTGTGTGCAATTAGTAGGGAAACGTTAAGATGGTGGATGTTTGATCGTAAAAATCAACATATTTTTAATAAACTTAAACCACTGCATAAGAGAATTGTTAGAGGTGAAAAGTGTAATCTTGTGGGTAGTAAGAGCGTTGAAAGATGAAAATAGCGGGTAGAAGAAGCAGAAATGCAAGAGTTTTGGAATCATCTTACAGCAGTATTAATGGGAGGATTGAAAACATAATAATTATTTTTTATCTTATAATGGCCTAACGTGAGTGTACTAATTCCATCACCCGACAAATTCATGCAGTAACGCTTATCATCGAAATTGGTTAGGGCATGTTTTCTCAACTTATCAGTTTTAATTTTATGTTTATATGATCTTAACGAATACATTGTTGCGAAGTGTTTGGATGAATTTCTAAGGATATCAACGTAGTCGCTATGTTTGATATCTTTTTAAACTACAGAATTTTTTTTACTCCTTTTAGTTTTTTCGTTTCTTTGTTGTCTGCAGTTTTGACCGAATATATTTTGCTGCGTAATCCAACAAACTCGAGGACTGGACGAAAACAAAATGCATCTTTCATTTTCCCCATAACTTTTTTATTAACCGGATCATGAATAGTGAGTCTCTGCTAACATCTAAAAAATCAAATTCATCTTTATGCGTGTAAATATCCTCATATAAATCTTTAGTAAAAACTTGATAAACTAGTGAACTAGTATCAGTGACGAGTAATTTTGACGCTTGCCAAACTCGTTTAACAAAACTATAATGAAACTCATACATTAACCATTTTGAGATTTCCAAAACACTAGCACCAAGAAATATTGGTTTATTAAGTTTGAGATTTGTTTAAATTTCTTAACGAGTTCTAAATTTTCATTAATGTGCATCGATCCAGCGAAAGTGTTCAAAGCAACCAACATGCTTAAACGTTTTTGATTATTAACGATTCCAATATCTACTCGCTTGCGTATATTTTCCATAGTCTTTCCAAATAGAGTTGTTCATGACCTTAAAGAAACCTTTTTTCAAAATCAGTTGTCGCTGCGGTTCTCATATCATTGTTAAATTTAATATATGGTAACATCCATGAAGTTTGCCTCACGCGAAGTATCTTATGAATTTTAACTAAAACGGGACCATTGTCTAGTGCTTGTTTCAAATTTTATTTTTGTAATGACAAACGTAATTAAGTTTATTAAACAAATTAGAAACTAATTTTGGCATTGTGCAAGGTGCGCCAGTGCGATTTGCTAATTGTTCCAACGACAACATTGAATCATCCACGATTATCTTCTCTGGTAGAAACGAATAATCATTATATAAATCATGCAACAACGTTGGATATTCAACATCAACATCGAGATAATACGTATGGTTAGATTATGATAGATCAAACGCTTAACTTTTTAGTATCAATGAGAAACTCACGTTCTTCAACCCATCGCTCTACTGCATAAGGCATTGACTAATTCATTGCCCAACTGTATAATGCGTTGTTATCGAGGTAAATGATGTAACTCGATTCAACCTTAGGATTATAATCTGATAAGCTATTATTGTTAGCTCGAGCGTATTTGTGGCTTATAACAGAAATGCCACCGCGAATCGCTTTCTCGAAGAATAAATACATGTCAATGTTGCCACTGGTTCTCAACTTGTATATTTTATACAAAGCGTTCCAAGATAATCCATTACTTGAAAAATAATTCGCGGGATAGAGTTTGTTTTTATCCATAGTTGCTAATCGAAAACTTTGAAATATATCATCGAGGAGCAATATATCTTGAATCAAGTACACATCCATGTAATCGCTGAGAGTTTTACAACCAAATATTTTCCAAACAGTTTGCGCGTGTTCATACTCAACGTCAGAGATATTTTCTCAAGAAATTAATGAATAAAATTTATCTTTGCTAGGCAAAAATATATCATTAAATATGTCAAGAGATGTTAAATACTCATATGGGAAAATTCATTTCTTTTTCATAATATCAACATTATCGCTAAAATATTCATCCAACGAAGTAAATTTACTACAATTTCTAGCGAGAGCGTCTAACGAAAAGGCCATAAACTGCATGCTATCGATGAATATTAATTCGCCAATACTTACTGACATAAATTTCTCATAATTGTTCGGGATTGCAGATATTGATTTATCTTCACAACGTTTAACAATATTAGGATGACCTAACGCAGATATAATAAAATGACCATTATATCCTCGAAAGTTATGCGCGATGCAAGGAATAAATGTTACATTATGAAATTTGTCTTTACAATCTTTATGATCAGTACCGAGATATCGTCCTGTTAAATAACAATAGTCGAGCGTCTTAGTCATATCAGGTGGAGCTTTTGTCGGTTTCTTTTTAATCTCATTTTCAAGCTGTTTAGAGCTAACTGTTACTGGCACATATTTTTAACGAAGATATTATTACAAATACGACATTGTCGAGTATTATTATAATTGATACGGTTTGTATCTGAAATGTTAATATAAGGTTTCACAGATAGCTTTTGATATAATTTTTCAACTTCAACAAATAAATTCTTAATCAACCAAACCGCAGCATCTTCATGTGATTTTTGTTGACGTTGATATATTTTCACTGGTTCGCTAAGACTAAGATCAACCAATGACGTTATTTTATAACCAACAGAAACTGGTATGTGTTTGGCCATATGGACGGTGTCTCTTTTATCTCGTTGCCGATCATTTTCTAATGGAATTTGTATCGATTCAAAATCATATGTTATCGTGAATTGTAGTGTAGAGAAATTTTTAAAGCTAGTAAATTTTAACAATTTGTTATAACTGCTTGGCAGAGTTGTTCTTTGATTGTGAACACAAGCAATAATATGTTTCTGTAGTTTATCGTTATCGTGAAACCCGTGTATACATTTATAACAAAAGTACATTTTTTTTGTTATGGTTTGTGTATTGTTTAGCGACTTATCCATTAAATTTTTTTATCAACGAGTAATGATGATTATAAAACAGTATATAATACTTTCTAGATTTGTGTTTGATGATATTTTTCTTTGGAAAAATCTTATCATTATCATCGAGTCCGAAAATATTTATCGACAAATTATTTTGTCGTTCGATTTTCACAATATGTTTGATCGGAGTTGGAAAATCAACTGTATCCAAATTGAACTCAGATACATGTTGAATGTATTTCGAAACTCTATTTGGGTTTTTATCAGATGGGAATAAGCTAGCTTACAGCGACCACATTACACATTTATCATCGTCAATTATAACGTTAATAACGCACTGGGATTTTATAATTGTTTTTAGTAGCTGTGTATAAGAAGATAATCTCGAGATGCTAAAATCCAACCCGATCCTGATCGAGTGTAAATGTTAATATGATCCTCAATTTCTTGTTCCATTATAATAGCAGCTTTTTTTTACACCTTTATCATTGTAAGCGTAAACAACATTTGAGTTTTATATATGGCCGAGTGAACTTACTGGCATCAACGGCGTGAATAAGCGTGACGCGAAGTTCAGCAAAAACCTTAACTCCAGGTTCTCTAACGTGAATAAAATCAATTGCGGCTTTGATTACTTTTTTTCCAGAGGCTTGAGACCAATTTCAACTTTTAAAGTGTTGCTTAAACCAGTGAATGATGATCTGGTTGGTTTAATAATTATCCTTGATTTTATTTAGCTTCATCGAGATCGTGTCGCAGTTTCTCTACTTCAGAATTTGATTTGGGATATTTTGGTTTTATTCCAACTGTCGCTGTGTAATCATCAACAAGTTTTAATATTTCTTGATGTAGAGTTCATTTGGTTCGCTTACCAAGTTCTTTATGAAATTAAATGTTAACAAGTGCAAGTTGAAATCTTCTTCGATGAATTTTTTTCCAACTCAATCAAATCATGGTTTGAGTTTGGCTATTTAGGTTTTTTTCCAGTTACATTTTCATAGATTTTCATTGTTTGTCTGACAACCTCTGAACGGGTGTGCTAGTTCTCGGCATTTTATATAACTATATTTTAGGTAATATTAATCAAATTAAAATAAATACACTATAATACTATATAGCAATACCATTTCCACTCGGTACAAACAACTGTAAATGGCTTTTGATAGGGAGCACACAAGTTTGTGGAAAAAGTTGCTATCAAGAATATTGAGCATATTAGAAGGACAAAATCTTGTGGATTGAAACCATGTTTACAATGTGGACTTGCAACGCGAGGAAAACATCAAATTTGTTTTAATTGTGGTAGCAATGATTATATACATTTGTTAAATTATTACAACAGAAGCAACTTAAAATTTTGTGCTTATAAGAAAGATCCACCAACGGTCGAGCAGTATTTAGCGATGCGAGCATAATCTTTTACAGTTGTTTGTTGCTCCTTTAATATCTTTTGGTTCATCTTATTTAATTTTTTTAATGTCCTTATTAATTTTATTTATTTTGTGTTGGAATTCTCCATTTTTTATTTGATCTTTATTTTTGCGTTTATTTTTGTCATAAAATTTTTTATTTCTTATTTCTAGTTCTTCTTTTGAGCTGAGTTTGTTTTCAAGTTTAACTTTTTCTGTTGGTGGATCGTATTTGTTTTTATTAACATGCATTTTTTAGCTACTGATAATCTTCTGTTATACTCAGCGATATCAAATTCAGCCTCATCATTATTTATCAAGTTCGCAGCTCGCCAAATGTCATATTCGGGTGTTAACCCAATAACAAATTTACGAGCGATCACGGCGGGTTTCTCAACATCTCGCAACATCGCTATGGTGATTTTGTTATCCATGGTCAGCTTGGCAGTCTTTGGCATAATAATAATAATAATAATAATAATAATAATAATAATAATAATAATAATAATAATAATAATAATAATAATAATAATAATAATAATAATAATAACAAATAATGCAGCATTTTATCGACTAACAAAGTAGTTGTATATAATGCTATTACTCAACTCTGGACAATCCACCAATCGGGCTAGATCAACACAAACATTATGAAATTATCTTATAACACATTGTGTTAAAATTGAAAGGCATTTTAACGATTAATAATGAGCAATAAAAACAATAACTGTACTATTAGTTGAGATGATTATTTAATAACACACAGACATTGTGTTAGCTTTGGCAAGATCATAAAAGATAAATAAAATCGACTTTGCCAAGATTGTAACCATGGGTTAAAATAACGCTTAAAAATCTTTCTTCATTGATAGATATTATTTAATTAGTTTGGGTTAATACCTAGGTATTTGTAATAATGAAACTGGATTTATCATAAAGTTTGTTGATTATCGCGCGATCCAACAATATTTATTATTATTATTATTTTTATTATAGTGAAGTTTGTTGATTTTAATGCGATAAAAAATTATTTTTGTTATTATTATTGATTTTCATGAGCAATGAACTTTGTTTATTTTATCATGGTCATCATTTATTTTTTATTTTATATTGTTAATTATAATTTCCTAACAATTTATTTTTTAAAATTATTTTCCCGGGATAATAATATCACAAAACTTTTTCCAGTCCGGCTTTAAGTACTTGAAGGAAATTCCCAAGTAATTGCTTATGCTATCTGGACTTGAGAAATGATTTGCTGAATTAAGGCTAATAGCTCAATATGTCGTTCAAATACAAAATTAAGCTTGAATAAAATTGTTGACAACTGGTATATCGGACCGTTAAGATTTTGGTCTCGTACACTGAGGTCAACATTGGATAATAGGTTGCTAAACAATAATTAACACTGGATCATAGGCAGATAAAAAAATAACGTTGGATTAGATGTAGATAAGCAATGGTTGACATTATGATTAGAGGTAGAGAGACATAGATTAACATTAGATTAGAGTTAGATAAGCAAAGATTAACACCGGATTAGAGAGTCAAGATAAATTTAACATTGGATTATATGTAGATAATCAAAAATTAACATCTGATTAGACATAGGCAAGCAGGGTTGAACATTCAATTAGAGGTAGCCAAGCAATGATTAATATTGGATTAGAGATTTATAAGAAAATATTAACACTGGATTAGAGGCGGATAAAAAAAAGTGTGACGTTAGAGTTAGCCAAGCAAGGTTTATCATTGGATAAGAGATAGATAATCAAAGATTAACATCGGATTAGAGATAGAAAAGCAAGATTTAACATTAGATTAGAAGTAGATAAGCAATCTTATATGTCTGATTAGAGGTTGATGAGCAAAGCGTTTCTATCTAATTAAAAAGAATATTTCAGTCTTAGCAGCGTGAAATAAATAACATACTATGGAAAAAAAGAATTCTTTTTCATAAATGGAAATTTGAAAGAAAGTAAGGCACACACATAATAAGTGTATGTATATATATATATATATATATATATATATATATATATATATATATATATATATATATATATATATATATATATATATATATATATATATATATATAATCGTTGCAGCATGCAGCTAGTGTAACTATTGGTTGTATAATTACTAACGGTATGATAAAGGAATGTATAAGTTTCTGTTTTAGTTTTGCTTTTCCAAACATCTTAATTCTTTTCTAGCTTGAAGACACACACACACACACACACACACATATATATATATATATATATATATATATATATATATATATATATATATATATATATATATATATATATATATATAGATATATATATATATATATATATATATATATATATATATACCTTCATTACACTAGAGCTATTACAATGATTATTTCACTGTTTTACATGTGAACATAAAACTTGAACTTTTGACCTTTATCATAACTGTTTGCAACTCACCCACCTGTCCCTTGATCCTGCTCCTAGGGGGATTTATGTCAGAACTGTGCCAATTAATACACCCTGGGGTGGTCACATTTTGCAGGAATTATTTATTTACTCCATTTAATTCTACTTTGTTCTCCGAATATTACTTAATATCGTGACTGTAATATTAATTATTTTGTTTGATGCTTGCCTTTCGTTTCTATATGTAATAATCTAGCAAGAACATTAAGTATACATAATGAATGTGTCACGGCGCTCTTAAGCATTAGGCGCACAATGCAAATTTTTCAAAGTTTTTGCATGCCTTATTTCAACCCTTTTTCTAATCGCGGAGTTGACATTTATTTTGATTTAAGAAATATATTTAATCTGTTGTTTTATGTAGTGACTTTATATAGACAACGTGGAGGTTGTCAAATACGAAATATCTTCATCAGACAACCTCAATTCTGGTTTTGAAATTTGATACTATACGTCCAGACCAAAAGATGGTAATGTAATAATAATATTCTAAAGATCAGATTATTAAGTTCAACATTGGGACTACAACAGGCTTAGCGCGGGTAGGAGTAAACGTAGTTCACTCAGGTCTTATTCTTAATTTTGTCAAACAAACTACTGATTTCGACATCAAAGAATTTCACAATATGAATTTTGGAAAATCGTGCATATACATTTTGACATTATATTTTGATTTAAATATTTAGTTTTATAACAAAACCAGCAGGCTAGAAGAAGTTTCATCTCTATAAAAAACATGATTATATAAGGAATAAAACAGTGTGAATCATCTACACGAATGAGTCAGATAGGGGTGTTAGATTGGTCGAATGCCAAGGATGATGTCATGTCGCAATTAACAAAACGATGATAACTTAGACCTGTACACGGTATCTTAAATCAAAACCACATTTAGCTTGGTAAGATTTCAGAAACTAGTAGAGGTACCGCTGTGCTGTATATATTTGAACTAGTCGAGAGAAGGATTAACACGCAATGCTGATTCTTTGCATGCGAATATAGATCAATTTCTCCGCTTTAATAATTTGCTCAATTTTATTGTTGTATTTTTGCTGCAGCCAGTTTAATCTATCTTAAACTCGTAAAGTCAGAACCTAGTGTCTAATGTCTTGGAAGAAACCAGATTTTGTAGGACTTTCAAAAATAAATAGATGGAATAAGGATTCAATGTATTTATTTATTTATTGACAATCACACCGTGTAAGTCTTTAACAAGGTTAAGTACTTTCCTAATTCTGATTTTGGTCTAGTAATTATTTCTGTTCAAAATACGGTCAAGTTAATTTTCAACTTTGTGTTTAGCTACGAGCCTGCTACCGTGTTGGGTTAGTAATTCTTTACATTTTATTTGCTACACGCTACCGTGTTGGGTTAGTATTTCTGTATATTTTATTTGCTATATGCTACAATGTTGGGTTAGTAATTTTGTTCATTTTATTTGTTACATGCTTCTGTGTTGGATTAATAATTCTGTACATTTTATTTGCTACATTCTTCCGTGTTGGGTTAGTAATTCTGTACATTTTATTTGCTACATGCTTCCGTGTTGGGTTAGTAATTCTGTACATTTTATTTGTTACATGCTTCCGTGTTGGATTAGTAATTATGTACATTTTATTTGCTACATGTTACCGTGTTGGGTGAGTAATTCTGTACATTTTATTTGCTACATGCTACCGTGTTGGGTTAGTAATTCTGTACATTTTATTTGTTACATGCTACCGTGTTGGGTTAGTAATGCTGTACATTTTATTTGCTACATGCTACCGTGTTGGGTTAGTAATTCTGTACATTTTATTTGCTACATGCTACCGTGTTGGGTTAGTAATTCTGTACATTTTATTTGCTACATGCTTCCGTGTTGGGTTAGTAATTCTGTACATTTTATTTGCTACATGCTACAATGTTGGGTTAGTAATTCTGTACATTTTATTTGCTACATGTTACCGTGTTGGGTTAGTAATTCTGTACATTTTATTTGCTATATGCTACCGTGTTGGGTTAGTAATTTTCTGTACATTTTATTTGCTACATGCTACCGTGTTGGGTTAGTAATTCTGTACATTTTATTTGCTACATCTCCTATTCCCCCAAAAAGTATTTAAAAGTAAAATACATTGTCTGGCTCTATCAAGTTCTCAACTGCGTTTATCTTTAGAGTTTAGAATTTAATTTTTATTTAGCACTCTATGTGCAGTATTGAACTGGCCTCCCGTTAAAATCTGCGGTGAAGCAATCAACGGCTATTATTCAATCTGTTTTGTTTTCCTTACTGTTTAGTAAGCAATACTTACGGGTGGACAAAAACACCCCACCCCACCCCATCCCACCCCACCCTACCCCAAAATCTGAGGAGATACATATTTTATGTATAGGTTTTAATAAGATTACATCTTGGGAATCTTTTAATAGCCGTGTTTCCTTTGATATTTCAGATGTATATCGTAAGTAAATGCTAAAGTTCCGATGTGCTGATAAAACTCTGTATCCTTTGATGTTTATCATGTATATCATAAGCAAATAAAACAATCAGGTGTTTTAGCTGAGGCTTTATCAGCTGAATGTTAGAAGAAATTCCAAACTTGTCTGTCGTTGTTATTGTAGGGTTTGACGCCATGTTTCAGCACAAGATAGGCTATACATGGCCGCTAGTATAACTGGCAGAGGAAGAATCCTGGAAAATCCCGGGAAGAACCACGGACCCACGAGAATCTACTGGCAAGCTTTCTCACGTACCCAGGTTATTCGAGCCTTAGACTCGAACGAACTTGTGTCTGTAAAGTTGAATTCAACTTAAGTATATTACTAGTATAAAGTACGTCATTCAGTATTAACAAAGAACTCGAAAACGATACACGTATGTACCATGAGTAATTTCAAATGCTTTCTTAATGGGAATTGGTGGGTGGAAGGGGTTGCTCTATGGGGTGGGAGAAAAGGGAATACTGTTAATAGAACCATTTAAATATTCTACTAAATGAATTTCTCTATATTGGAACATGAAGCAGGCTGACAAACCTGGCAGATTTTTCTGCAGATAGTAGATTTTTTAGCTGTTTTAGTCAACTGCTGAAACATTACATATCTTGTTTTATTTCAAGAAATTGTGACATAAATTTAAACATCTCTCTCTCTCTCTCTCTCTCTCTCTCTCTCTCTCTCTCTCTCTCTCTCTCTCTCTCTCTCTCTCTCTCTCTCTCTCTCTCACTCATTAACAGACCAGTTCAGCCGATGATGTGACAAGTGTAATGTCCCCTTAAGGTGAGCAATGACAAATAAATCACCACACTAACTGGACAATCGTCTACCCTTTCAAATGTCAGTGCCTACACAAGGACCAAAATCCTTTTGCTCAAGGCAAGGGGCGATCTTTCAGATGGCTCAAAAGACTTGCAATAATAAATGATTTCTGGTGTAATATTTAGTCTCAGACATTATCTTAATATCACTGAGTTGACAGCTCTTCACCCTGCCTGGTCGTATACTGACTAATGAATTTGCTAAACATAATTTATCTCCTTATTTTCTTTGCATAGTACAATAAAAAAAAATTCAATCTTAAGTTTAAATACATTTTTCTGAATAGGAAAGATTACGACTTATCTGTTTCCATTCGATATGTATATGCTTAAAAATGAAACGGAAAAAACTAGTGAAAAAAAGAATAACAATATTCCTTTTCAGATAATGTTTTGTTGCAACTTTCGAAATCCCGGTATTAAAATCTTTATTATGAGAGTGTACTTATAACAGTCGAAGAAAATTTACGTTTAGTTCAGGATGTGTGGACAATACAAATAAAAAGACATTTCAACTCAGCTATCTATATCAGCAAGCTTTCACCATTAGGCAGGTGGGGTTGTACCAGTATATCAGATTTATAGTTCATTTTGCTTATCGTCGGGTGGAGACGGTATGATCCACTGGAAACAGGAAATTCTTTTTAAAGCAGATGATCAATTAGCAGTTTGCGATGTAACATTTAATTATGTGAACTTTTCTGTGAGTACTATCCACTAGGTAGTTGTTATCAAAACTCGTGTTAAATATATTTGTTAATTTCTCGCACACACTCAACGAGCTGTGATTTCTATCAAACATGAGATTTCGTTCCATTCCAAAGCAATCGCTGATGTGGATAGGAAGTAGTTATTTGATGAGCAGGAAGGGCAGAACAATTTTGAAAATTGCCTGAGATTTATCTAGTGATAAAAAATTATTTATACTGTTTGTTCTTAAATTTAGTCTGCTATCGAGTAAGTAGCTGTGGATTAATAGTTTTTAATCTAGTGAATCATTAGATGTGCGAGTAGATTATGTTTGCAATGTGTGTACATGATTACACCTGCATCTTCGCTGTTGCAACTACAACAGTTAAAGATATTGTTGGCTTCCTTGGCGATGATGAATCATTTGTTGTCGAAATCAGAATAAAGCATTCGTCTTTGTTATTATCATTGGTAGTACCACCTTTTTACAAGTTGTAACATCTTATAAATAGAAAATCTAAAGGCGCTGGTATCTGAGGCAACATAAAGCATAATGGGTTTCTGATGCAATAAAAAGCGTACTGGGTATCTGAGGCAATATAAAGCATAATGGGTATCTGAGGCAATAGAAAGAGTACTGGGTATCTGAGGCAATATAAAGCATAATTGATTTCTGATGCTATATAAAGCATGCTGGGTATCTGAGGCAACATAAAGCATAATGGGTTTCTGATGCAATAGAAAGGGTAATGGGTATCTGAGGCAATATAAAGCATAATGGATTTCTGATGCTATATAAAGCATGCTGGGTATCTGAGTCAACATAAAGCATAATGGGTTTCTGATGCAATAGAAAGGGTAATGGGTATCTGATGCAATAGAAAGAGTACTGGGTATCTGAGGCAACTTAAAGCATAATGGGTTTCTGATGCAATAGAAAGGGTAATGGGTATTTGATGCAATAGAAAGAGTACTGGGTATCTGATGCAATAGAAAGAGTACTGGGTATTTGATGCAACATAAAGCGTACTGGGTATCTGAGGCAATATAAAGCATAATCGGTTTCTGATGCAATATAAAGCATACTGGGTATCTGAGGCAACAGAAAGCGTAATGCAATAGAAACTCCGTTGTTTGGAGAGCAGAACACTAACCCTTGAACATGGCCCTATTTAGTATGAACAAAGATCTTCAGACTTGCAACTCTAACTCTATTCTAGATCTTTCACACTGATACTATTTAGAGACCATCACATTCTAATTTTGACTTTATTCTTCATACTAAGCCTTGTATAAGTGTAACAGTTTCTAAATTGGTCCAAATTTGGTGGCGCAAATATCCCCAAAATAAATCTAAAACGATGACACTTTGGTAACACAAATGACAGTTTGTAATGATGCTAACATTTAGTAGATGCTCTCGCAACACATTTAGTATTGGTCAGCGTGACAAGTATCAATTTTGCTAGACTTGCAATAAATTGCTAGGATATGTTCGGAAGCCTAATTGAATTTTAATTAAGACCCACTAGGATGACGGCTAGAAATATAGAAGAGAGAAATGTTAACATAAGGTCAAAAATAGCTAAAAATGACAAAGTTGAGACAATCCAAAAACAAATTTCGGGAAATTATGGGCCATGGAGATAGGTGTCATAAAATTAGCTTGTCCAGAAATACTGATTAATAAAGGCGGACTATACAACAATTATCTGACTCTAATTGGGGTGCTAAAATTGTGGTCGTTAGAGAAAATTAACCTTGATTAACTAAGCTAAACGAGGGGATGTGTTTAACTGACGAAATTTTAATGTTTTAAGTAATTTCCCTTGCTAAATTTGGAAGTTCACATTTTTCTTCCGAAATGGAAGTCTGAGAGACTCCCAGGAAACTAACAAGTAATGTGTCTCTTTAATTAAATCGTCCAAGTGAATGGAATCTGGAATAATTTGAGAGACTGGGAACCAGAGAGAGATTCTAATTCAAAGAAAGATCTAGTCTCGAAAGGTCACAACGGTATTCTCTCAAATACATACAATATGATCATTGATATAAGTGTTTAATTATTTGTTGAATTTATTTGATCAAATGCATGCTTCGTTTGTTTTTGGTTTCAGAAATTAATCGTGTATTTACTATATTGAATGTTACACGATTCATGTATTGCTAGAATGTCATGCAATATTTGAACGATATGATTGTGTTCGGATTTAGTGGTTTGTATGTAAAATAAATCATGTACTCCAAGAAATGCATGCATTAGCTGTAGCTTCTACGCTAAGAATTGATTTTACTATGTTTGCGTTATAGAATCTCTGGTTAGCAAGAAATGTAGTTACAACAGGACCTTAAGTCCATTATTTCATTTAAGTAATTAATATGTGTATTCTCTTAACAGAGAAAGTCAGCGTGTATCGACCGACCTTGTTCAGCTTGTAATTTACAGCAAACAATGGGATATAATAGTTTATCTAGGAGGTCTACTATGTCATGGTTCCGGTTAGGAATGTTAGTAGCCACTAGAGGGACATATTTTTATGTTTATTATGATTTTGTATCAGTATCCGGTTGCGAACTGACCATAGTCTTAGTCTCTTGGGTCACGCATAAGACGATATTTCACATAACAAGAGTGGAAATATTGTTCGACGCCAGAAAAAAATCCTCACAAATATTTAGGTTACGTTTAAGTTATTGGAACAGGAAAAGAGCTCCCTACCTGTACTATGCAGTGGGCAGGAGTGCAGACTACAACCAAGTTACAGCTGATGACCCGAAAAGGTTGAAGTGAGAGAAAGAGGATGGGGGAGAAGGAAACGAAATACGACAAGGCTGGCATGTCAGCAACAGCGAGTTGCAAAGGGCCAGAATCAGCAAGGTTATGCAGACATATCGGTAATTTGAGTTCGATCATTCACTCGATACTATGAAGACATTTGTTTTATCGGTACAACAGAAAGGCTATTTGCATTTCGCGTAAATTTTGTTATGTTCAATTTCATTTTGCTGATGTATTTGATTAAATTGTTAGATTTTATATACAGTTGCTCATGTTGTTCTATTCTATATCTTTGCTCCAATCTCTGTTATTCTATTAATTAGTTTCATAGTTTATTTTATAGATTGCTTGATTAGGCAATAACATCGTCGTCGATCATCTCTTAGATAACGATAACCAAAGCGCGATAACAGGTGGATGATCATATCACCCACTCATTCATTCAGTGCTACAGAGACCTTTCCTATTTCACAAACACCCACCCACCCACCCCGTTCACATGTGTTTTAGCACGATGGAAAGCTTTCTTACAGTTGGAAATTTTAAAGGATTTAATGATAGGGACCCTGACACAAAATACATATGCTTAGCTCAGATGTTTTTTGACCACGTGGTTTTTTTGAGCCCGAAATCTAAGAAAAGGCATTTAAATTCTGCTGTTGGTGTTTTGGCTTACCTTGAACTTGTTCAAGTGCTTGATTAAAATAGTGACCCATTGTTTTTTTTTCTTCAGATCAATCATAATTGCCGATATTGCCGAAATAACTTAAACACTGAACCCAACAAACCGGAATGTGTCCAACTACTTTATAATTTGCAGACACAAAATTATATTTTTAAGAATATTTGAAGCTGAAACTAAAATAAAATCAGGAAGGAATCACTCCTAATTATGAATTCTGGATTTCATTAATGCTTTTGATGTCGCTCGAAAAGTGGCTATAATTAATTCGTTAAATTCTTGATGAATTCGAGATTCCTGGAGCAGGTACTTTTCATTTGAACGGCTTGAAGAGATCTGAAAGCAAAATTATTATAGTCTCTAACGGATGCTTGGAAAATCAGCCATGTCAATGTTCTTACAGATATCATTTGTCTATTGATAAAATGTACGTGAAAATGTTTATAAAATACAATTATATGTTAACAAATGAAATATATTTTAGATAATAACATTGATTTTTGTCGAGATATCGAAATTTGGCAAATTGTGTGTTTGGGGGGAATACGCAAATATGGCCATCATGCACCTGCTTGTTTTGATACGAGTATAGCAGAAAATCACCGCATTTAGAATTCCTGCCATGTCACATGAAGCGACACTGAACCTAGATCTTACATGGTTTTCTTTATGCTGAAGCAATTACGCCATTTATATTTAACTATAATTATAACATATTATGTAGATTTTACATCGATTTGCCCTTGAGATAGTCTGAAGTACCGTCGAGTTCTCCTTGGATTTTTTTACCCCGAACAATAACTGTAGTCTGATAGAGGCCGGATAAAATTTAATATGCCAATATTGCATAAAGGAAGCAAACATGTAGTAACACTGTGTTTGTTATATATATAATCCAAAATGTAATATCACCGTGCTAGTTTTATTTATGATCCAAAATGTAATATCACCGTGCTTGTTTTATCTATGATCCAAAATGCTGGGTTTCACTTATGTGTACAGATGGCAGAATTACTGGTATGCAATAGTTGGCATGGACAAGAAAAAAGAGGGTGTGAGTGCTTTGCCAGATAAAAATGTTTTACGGATTATTTAAATGGTAATGTGTTAACCCTTTTTCTGTAAGACCTTTGTGGGATGCGATAATAGTCTGTTATTCATATACACGGGCAAAATTAGTTACATGTCTTAACACAGGAATTTCATTTTGCAAGGATTGAAATTTCAAGCCATATGTAAAGCATTAGCTCAATTCATTGTGTTCGTTTCATCAAAGACGCCCGTCGAAAGGTTTGTAATAAGAAATATAATTAGCATTCTTGTACTACGGGCTAATTGCTCCTGGGCTGAATTTTGCGACAATATTTAGATGTTGAAAAAATAGCATAACTACCATTTAGATAATGTGTTTCTTTTGGGAGTTGTATTTAACAGCACAAAAGCACACCAAAGGTCATATCGCGCTGAAGCAATTGGTGTAAAGTACCTTGCCCGGGAACACATCATAATGACTAATTGGACTTGGTTTTGGCTGGATAAGAACCAAATCCCTTTCGCTTACGAGTCTGGAGCGCCAAAGTTGTGTTCCCATGCTTTGCATAAAAAGACCAGATGCAACTGACCTGATGCTTGCTTTACATGTCAAATCGCTTTAACATGATGTTCAAGGTTTTGTAAATTTTCGTAGCATTTTTCACCTTATTTAAGTCATTTACATTATAATAAAGGTCAAAGGTAAAGATCATGGAGGTCAAAAACTAATATGTGTTGTAGTTGAACCTCCAATTTTTTTAATTTTTTTTCTCACACTTGATTACATTGCGAATAAATTGACCTGCGGAGAGATGTAGGAACGAGGTTAGATTCTATAACAAAATTCTTATTGACAAGATAAATACTTGAACCATATGTACTTCTTCCAGACATGCTAATGAGTTGTGTATATGAATATTCCTACTAAAATTCACAATTATTTAATGTTTAAAGTCGCCTTATGAAACACCTAAAATTAACCTTATTTGAATGCATATGTCTGTTAGAAAATGTCAACATATATACCTAATCCTAATGTCAAAAACGGTGCTTGATTAGGTTGCAATATTATCAAACGCAAATACTGGAAGGGTGATGTTCCCTAATTGCTTTAAATGCACGCGAGGAGAAAAAACGGAATATAAATTCGAGTTTGTTTTCTCATTAGCAGAAATTGCACACAATCACAGTAACAATGGACCCTAATGTATTCATAAGTGAATGTTTTAGTTTTTTGACACATTATGCATGCGTCCGTCTTCATTCCAGTCGTTGTGCTGCATACTGAGCAACATAAATTTGCAATGCTTAACCATTTCATTTGGCCACACCCTTGATTTGAAGTCGAGCTTGTCACAAGATAGTACAGAAATGTAAAGAGTATGAATTGGAGTGCACTTTAAACATATTATGGTCAGCTTTATTCCAGTATATTAATAAAGTGCTTTGGATTAACGATGTGTGTTAATGTTTTTGTTTACTTATTAACGACGTAATAAGTGATCACGGTAAACATCATCCCAGAATACTGTTTAAAGTTAAATGGCTTTTAATTATTGAGATGGATTTTGGAATGTTCTATCTAGCTATGATCTATCGACATTTGAGCAACTCTGAGAGATAAAGGAAAAAAAAAATGCCAGTGGTCAACTAGACGCTCCTTCAGACAAAATGAGGAGTAAATATTATTGAATTATTAATTTCTTTTTTATTATTAATCAAAGACTGCAAACTGTTCACCCACATTTAGTCTTTAATTTAATTTATAGTAATCTAGTTTGTAATTGTATACATTTCAACTGCCTACAACTGTCGTACACAATTATCTTTACCAACGTCAATTAGGGTCTGACTGACCCTTTCAACGTCAGTTAGTGTCTGAATGACCCTTACAACATCAGTTAGGGTTTGAATGACTCTTTCAACGTCAATTAGGGTTTGACTGACCCTTTCAACGTCAACTAGGGTCTGACTGGCCGTTTCTTCGTTTCAGCTTAAGCTTGGACCCTTTGCTTTAATTTATGTACGCATTTGACCTCTCCTAAAAACGACCCCTCTTATCCAGCCAAAATATATCCATCCGTTATTGCTGCTTGAGAGAGGCTGTACTTGTATGATAGACAATAAGGGCTCTTGCTTTCAAATGAAGAAACAAATATAAAATTTTAAAACAGTGACAAATTTGTTTTAAATTCCGAAGTTTACGTATAAAACTCCTAATCCTTATGGTGTAGGACAATATGACTATAAAATATCTTGCTTTGTTGTTGTTGGGCTTAACGCCATTTTTTCAGCACACGATAGGCTATTCATGGCGGCCAGTATTAATGGTGGAGGAAGAAACCGGGAAATCACCGGAAAGAACTACCGACCCACGAGAAGCTACTGGCAAGCTTTCTCACATATCCACATTCGCCGAATCCTAGACTCTAACCCACGCAGACAGAAGAGAGATGGCAGTGATCCGTAACGGACAGCGCATTAGACCACTAGGCCACTCGGGGCCCCAAAATATCTTGCAAACAAGGTTATTTCTATAAAAGGACAGTTAAAGTAAAGACTCATATCCATGAGCTTATATCAAATATTTCAGTCTCTCCTAAGAGCACAAACACACACTGTCACCGCTCCATGCAGTATTTGAATACATCTCTCTTGTAATAAATTACACGGCTTATAGTCTCCGTCATAAGTGATTGTGGATGGGAACGTCGACCTTTAGTTCTGAGAGTACATGCTGATGCTAGGATTTCCGAAGCCTTTAGTTCTGAAAATCCATGCTTGAAGCTAGGGTTTCCGGGTCCTTTCATTCTGAGAATTATGAGAGTCCATAACAGAATTTCCGGGGCCTTACTTCTGAGAGTCGATGCTTAAAGCTAGAGTTTCCAGAAACTCTAGTTCTGAGAGTCTATGTTTTAAGCTATTGTTTCTGGGGTCTTTAGTTCATATATTCCAGGTTAGAGTTTTTGGTACCTCTAGCTTTTGGTCTTTGACCCCTTAGTTTTTTTAATAAGTCTAAATTTAGCATCCAAGCCCTTATTAGAAATCTGACTGAGGACTTCGGTTTCTTAAATCGCAATGAGGACTCTGCTTGCGCAAGTCTTTAACAAGCTTGTCATCATAAGTTTCGTTTTTCCCAACATCAAGAAGACATTTTATTCACGTTGATACTAACTTATTTCTTACAATTGCTAAATGTGACGTAACCAGCTTTTGCTCTTCCAGTGATATTATAAGGAGTGTATTTCCAACTAAGTACATAAGTATATTAAAATTTGGCATTGCTATCTAAGGACACATTTTGCTAAAATTTATAATACTTTCTTATTGCATTTTGAGTCTACTCCGGAAGTCCTATTAAAGCAAATCATTGCAATAAAATTAAGATTTGCCTGAGAGAGAGAGAGAGAGAGAGAGAGAGAGAGAGAGAGAGAGAGAGAGAGAGAGAGAGAGAGAGAGAGAGAGAGAGAGAGAGAGAGAGAGAGAGAGAGAGACCCCGTAGATAAATAAATAAATATTAATTTAGAAATTAGGGGGTTTTATTGCTGTTTTGGGTTTAACGCCATTTCTGAATGTAAGATAGTCTGTATATGACAGTCAGTATAACTGCTTGAAGAAAAACCGAGACAGTCACAGTAATAACCACCACGGGAAGCTCCTGGCAGCTGTAAATGGCTTTACAGTTTACTTTTATGGATTTTTCGCAACTGCAACATGCTAATTAATGGAACTTTTGGTTATGAAAATCAATATGTGGTATTTACTTTTAAATTAAGTTGTAGTAATAACAAGAATTTTGTAACATAACTGCTTTTGAGGATTTGATGATGATATTTATTTCATATGAAAATAGGTTAACATGAAGAATAAAATATAAAACGAATTTGCTTGTAAATCGTATACTGTATTTATAACACGATCTCACTAATTTTCCCTAATATTCACGTAAATCCCACATAACGCATACTTTAGATTCTATTTATAGTATTGCTGCAAATACATTGTCTCATGCTGTAGTTAGGTATACAGGTGCTAGGTTCTATGTCACACACGAGATTAACATCGTAATGTTTTAACGTAAACACATTTCAACATTATTTGATAAACTTAATTTACCACTATACAGTCATTCATGGGGGTTGCTGAATGTTGGAACGTATTTGGATTTCACGAGTACCGATGACAATTTTTGTTTTACTGCATACCAAATTTCACTGATGTATTAAATATACTCTTGATGGAAATCAACTGGTACATTGCCTTTTATGAGTGCAGCGTTCAGAACACCAAAGACTGGAATAAAAAACTGAATCCGTGTTTCCCAGATGCAAAACTACCTACTCACAATACATTCGTACACACAGTTACAAATACTATCAAAGAACTTTTATCTATCATCTGACACCTAGAAATGGGATTTGTGTAGTTTGTGTGACTACACAAGCAATGAATCCCCCTGGCATTATTAATGAACATCAAGTGAATCTTTGTTCCATAGGAGGACATGCACTTCATCAATGTTACATTCTTAGTCTATACTGGCGTCAGAAACAGAACAAAACAAAACAAAAAAAAAAAAAAACGATGTGTCATTCAATGTAATATATCAAGCACAAGTAGCCTGAAAGAACATTCTTTTCAGAATCAATGCCTGTCGATCACATCTTGTAAGAAAAAAGAGAAATAATGATGAATGTGAATTCATACCTTGGACACATGATCTGTACATAGGCAGAGTTTGTAATGTATCGCATACGTTTATGTATTTGTGCTCAAGGTTGACTGTAATAGAAGTTTTCATGTGCTTTCTTAAGATTTCCAAGAAATTGGTACGAAACTAAAGTTCGTCTTTAATACAGCTGTTTCTGATATGGGCGTTATTAATATTAAAAAGGCAAATATTGCTGGCCTTTATGGCATTTTTATATTTCTTCTTTTTCCGAGACCATTCTAACGAGAGAGAGAGAGAGAGAGAGAGAGAGAGAGAGAGAGAGAGAGAGAGAGAGAGAGAGAGAGAGAGAGAGAGAGAGAGAGAGAGAGAGAGAGAGAGAGAGAGAAACATTATATATTTTATTGAAACATTTAAAATTAGTCTCCATTTTCCATGCATATCCAACTTTTACCTTTTCCCTTCTGAAATGACTGTAAGCAATATATATATATATATATATATATATATATATATATATATATATATATATATATATATATATATATATATATATATATACGGTCTCTTCACAAATGCATTTTTTGCAATACAAAAATTAAATAAAGACTGAATTCAGCATGACTCATACTATCTATGCAGTCAATGATGGACGAATATATGTCACAGCGGCTAGATTTTTATTTCATTGCACTTCCATACATATAGTTCATTACTCCGCAGCTAATAATTTACGGGATTTTACATTTAACATTGAATACAAAACTTAACCAAAGTTCACCTAATGTTAAAATATTGGTCACACTGACCTACATTAAAAAGAAACATTAAGCACTAACTAAGAGACATTCGCACACAAATGTTTTTGATTTCTCAGTACAAAATGAACGAGAAAGTGTGGTATAACTCAAAGATGCAATATTTCATTTTCGTAAGTTTAGAACTAGCTAAAATTTACACATTGCATGTGAGTCACGTGCATTGCATTATCACAAATGTTTGTTTCCATCATCTAACAAATAATTGAATTCTCAGCCAATTTAAGATGTCATATTTACATCACTGTTCTTCGGGATTTCCAAGTACAAGAATAGGCAAACGGAATAATGACAAACCAGCGAATGTAAATACACTGGCAATACTCGAGTTCATTTTACGTCAATACAAAGACATGACTTCATCGCAATGATCATTTTAGGTAATGTTTCTTATCACGACTGGTTTAGTAGCGATACGCATACAAGGAGGCAGATAGAAAATGTAAGACTGACAACTTCGCTAATCGCACATCATTAGCACTAATTAGCATCGATATCAACACAACATGCATGGCTATCGCTGAAAATTTGAGTAAGGTTATATTTATAGAATTCAAAAGATTGCATAAATTTCATCAAGATATATAAGAAAATCAAAGACAATGCAGTTTTAACCAGTACTGTATTGGACAGACAGATGAAATAAGAAAGGTATAATGATAACAATATAGGTCATTTCTGATCTTGTCGTTGGCGTAATAGCAGTTAGGATTAGGTCGACCATACAGTTTTCAGAGTAATTTTGCAGCCGAGCATGAACAAAACGATAAATCTATAACGGTTATAAATCTTGCTTGATAGCCCGACACATTAGGTGTCATTTAGTGTCTGAGGTGTTAAGTCCGGCCCTTACTAATGAATATACGCATCACGTGTCACCATGAGTGAGAGATTGACTCGAATGATGGACAACATTTTCTGACCCATGGCATGATACTCCTAACGATTATAAACAATAAAGCAAGAACATGTAATTTTTCATGAGTATGTTTTTCGTTTCATCGTGAGCAAACATGTAACGGTGCAACATGAATGTTTTAAGACTTAGAAGATATTTTTATTTGAATCCGCATAACCAAGCTGTAATTAAATCATGCCATACCATGCATTTGACTGTGTGTAAATAAAAATCTGATCAACTGTCGGATTTATTGCCAGCATATTCCATTAATGATCAATTAACTATATATATATATATATATATATATATATATATATATATATATATATATATATATATCTATATATATATATATATATATATATATATATATATATATATATATATATATATATATAGTGTGTGAGTGTGTGTGTGTTACGAAGCTAGGGTTTTAAACTAGGTAATAAGAAAAGAGAACCATAAATTTTTTTGTAAAATTCCAAAATTACAGAAACATATATCTCAGGTACATCCATTTATTTTATGTTTCTCTCAAGATCTATCAATTGTGGTCAATTATGTCAGTCTGTTGCCAATAGTTCCGTATATCATTCTCTCCGATTTTCACGGAATTATACAATTTATGAATTTGAGAAGGTTGCTAGTTTATAAAATATTTTTTTTTCTCACATCAAACGTAGGTTTATAAACACAAGTCATCGCTTATTTGCAGGTAGGTTTCACCACATCCTTCGGTGTGGGCTATACGTCTAAGTATTCGCATCTGGCTGATGTATGTCACGCCTGTGCGCGACATACATTTTGTTTATAACACTCAGCCTGTCTCAAATTAATAAACGTCAGAAATTGTTCCTCCCGTATTATAATTATGAACAACAAATTTCCATCATAATTTTGTGTGTACATTTGAGAAAAAGTAACTTTCTCAAAGTTACATTGACATATGCTCTAATTTTTTTTTGCTTTAAAAATAATACGACAAGGGAAATTAGTAATAAAGACACAGCATAGACATAATTCGCATGCTATAAATTAAAATAAATTTATTGCAATAAGACCATTTGCCTTTGGGCATAGTATTAACTTACATTATCAAGAGTCTATGTTATTAAGTAGGTAACACAATAGAGTAAAACGCAATAAGCCTAGCAAAATAAAAGCAATAAGCTTAGTATAATAAAAGCAATAAGCCTAGTATAATAAAAGCAATAAGCCTAGCAAAATAAAAGCAATAAGCCTAGTAACATAAAAGCAATAAGCCTAGTATAATAAAAGCAATAAGCCTAGCAAAATAAAAGCAATAAGCCTAGTAAAATAAAAGCAATAAGCCTTGTAAAATAAAAGCAATAAGCCTAGTAAAATAAAAGCAATAAGCCTAGTATAATAAAAGCAATAAGCCTAGTATAATAAAAACAATAAGTTTTTTAAAATAAAAGCAATAAGCCTAGTAAAATAAAAGCAATAAGCCTAGTAAAATAAAAGCAATAAGCCTAGTAAAATAAAAGCAATAAGCCTAGTATAATAAAAGCAATAAGCCTAGTAAAATAAAAGCCATAAGCCTTGTATAATAAAAGCAATTAGCCTTGTAAAATTAAAAAAATCATTTATTTCCTTAAAATATAAAAGGTGAAAATGATAAAAAGAACTTACAATATTGCGAATTAAATCAGAAAATAGTCATAGAATTACAGATACAAGTCCCATTTATTTAAAGCTCTGAATAAACTTTAGTAGAAATCCAAACCAAGTCCAACGCTAAAGATGTTGACATATTTGTGGTGGTTTGTGTTGTAATGTTGTACCAAGTCTTTGTTGAAGCACAGTAATATATAACTTCAGATTTGAATTCACTATAAATCCCAGTAAATGTCTCGGTTACTCTGTATTTCCAGAGAAAATAATCGCTAAATTAAATAATTGGTAGAAATATATTCCAGCCCAAATGAATACTGAACACAACATTAATATAAACAGATTCTGCTCTATCTTAAGCACTTAAAAATAATTTTTCCAGTAACTAGATAGTCCTCTATAAAGAAAATATTTACATTATGTTAGATAACTTCTAGAAAGTTCTTAATATGTACAAGATAAAATGTTATTAAATATTCTAAATATATATGTCTTAGTCATATCTGTATAAAACTAATCTGTGGTTTTCAAAAATGAGCGGAGGATACAAGGAAGTATCAAGGTGAATAATTTATTTTAAATAAAACATTGAACTTAAAACTGATCACAGCATAAAATACCTTTGATCTCCGAAGGTATGAAATGCAACTGACTATTTCACTATCAAACTTCAGTTTTAGCCCCAGCTATAACGCAATTCAGACCCATATGATGGGGTCATGCGGTCACTTAGTAAGAGCCGCGCAAAAACCACTTCAAGTCAATGATCATTTACTCACGTATATCCTTAGCTGAAAATCAATGTTTCTCACACTGAAAATGAATTTTTAACAAAAGTTGTTTACTTAAACTAACACGCAGGCTAAGTATGACCTTTATTATGACCAATGATTTTCACTCCGTGTTTACCAATTTTTAATAAAGGTCAGGAACTAGGTCAGCTAAAAATACAATGAAGCAACACTTTTTCATAATTAGTATTCTACACAAATGATGGAAACTGTCAATGACTGAACTTACATGACGTGTTGTTATGTGTCAGCCATACTACCATAATACAGTGTGGCATGCATGTAATATTCTACATATATTTAAGAGACGAAAAACTAGCAATTAAATATGATATACATTTTATAAGTTGCAATTCTTTTTGAAAACGATTGATGAATCTGGAACTGATTAGTATTGACTACAAACCGATATTAAAGTGACAACCGACAATTTCACCTAGCGTCTCTTAAAGAACTTAACTGTACACATGTCAAGGGCACACTAACATTCATATTTCAATGTAGTAACAAACAAAATAAAGAACGAAGATCCCTACAAGTAAAATCGTTATCAAGAATATCTTTTGCTTGCAAATGTCACGCTCTGAAATCTGTCAGATTTATCCGCGCTGTAGTTTCTATATTACCCTGTCCAATCAGTATCAACCCGCGAATGAAATGTGTTAACAAAAAAACATTTCCTTCATTTTCTTCCTAATACATTCAACACTCTCACAAAATATAAAAAAATTAAAGTACGTTGTGCATAAGATAATCTTTTTAACATCGCTGTCTCACATTTATGTTAAATAGGAACTTCTTATTTTCGATATAGCAATGGATCTGATTTTCGCATCAGCATATAATGAAAAAACACATTCATGCTAACGCTTTTGCTTTAAAAATACCTATAACGAAAAGAAAAGTTTTGGTAAAGTGACACATTTTATATTGTCACTCGTGAGATATTACCTTATATCTACTCCAAAAACGTATATATTCTTTATATATCCAACTAGCTGTTGCTTCTCGATGTCTATCAGTATTTAGCACTTTAAACACTTTCCACGAAGCCATTATGCAGCATGAAAATTAATGGTACACAGGCTTTGAAAACAAAGCATTTTTGTGTCTCTATGCCAAAGATTATAACTTTCTTGCTGGCAAAGGATAATGTATGGTTTTTTGACAGTCGGCCAACAAAAGATGGTCAGCTATTCAGTATCCAAACGGTTGAGTTGGCTAGTCGTTTCAAAGGGATTTAAGGTCTTATATCGCTAAGACAAACGATGCGTACGAGCCAATCGCAACTAGAAGAATTTAGAACTGCCAGTAAGAGGAGCTAATGTTTTAGTCATACCTGCATAAAACTAATCTGTGATTTTCAAAAATGAGCGGAGGATACAAGGAAGTATCAAATGAAATTGGGGGGGGGGATACTCCGAGCGAACGAGACTCGTACAAAATAAGAAGAATTAAACTAGACAAGAAGATAAAAGCTTCTACATGTAGGAAATATGTCCGCTGGACTTTGACTTGTGTAGATACGAATTTAATAGACTGTGTATCATAGCGATATTTATTTTATTAGAACACGGAATATAACAATTTGTATTGCATCATAATGTATAGCTGAATTTATTAGAAAATTGAACTGGAATGTGTATTTATCAGTATATAGGCTAAGAATTATGTGATGTAGACGTAGAAAATTTGGATGTAATATATATATATATATATATATATATATATATATATATATATATATATATATATATATATATATATATATATATATATATATATATATATATATATATATATATATATATATATATATATATATATATATACGTTGTCACGTATTGGGTCGTTTAATGTAACAAAGAAAAGAGCGAAGACAACAAGCTTTGTAAATTTTAACATACATAATTTATCTCCCTAGAAAACACGGTGACAAAATAACAATTTGAAACAAGACTTACAGTTTACTATGATGATCCAAACAATTTTCCTAAACTTGTGAAAATACATAAGTGCTGTGACTAAACAGTTTTAAATTGATATAGTCTGAACCTCATTCCGTTTCAATATGGCCGATGATGACAAAGATTAACAGAAATGTCCGGAAGTTTCACTGTGAATCATAATTTGTATTGTTCTGTTCCAATGTAGCAAATATCTTTGTCTTAAAGTTAGTTGTGTAGTTCTACGTGTAAAAAATATTCTTTAGAAGGTAGATGAAGTACAGCTATCATCAACATCAAAACTCATGTTGTTCTTTATACGTACTAACGAACAACTCTTTCCAGCACAGGAATACCTTCTTAAGGTATTATAAACTCTATAATATGGTATGAAGTGACTCTCTAAGATATTAAAATATGACTCGACTATGAGTAACTATTCGCAGGTAACTGAGTATTTAAAGCAAACTAATAGGTCACCCCATGTAGAAGCAAGAAGAAATCATGAAGATTTTTAAATCTAGCAACATCGCAGTATAGAATGTCAAAAATTATTATTAATAATGACCGTGGTCACAGCCAATTATTTACATATCTATTTCCAACTATTTGCTTAATATGACAATACCGTCAGACAAAAATCGTACTTAAGCGAGTCACTTTTACTTTTAAATTAAAAAGATGGTGTTTTCAACAAAATAGCAGACCCTGTGAACATAATAATCAGCAGAATAATAATTTCATTTAATGATAAAAAAAATGAAACAAAGAAAGAATCCAAATTTTAACACGTAATTTAAGTACAGGGTCGTAACAACGCATTTATGTGTATCATTCTATTATTCGTAGAACACTGGCAATGTGAACGATTACCGTAACAACTGTAAATTGATATGTCAGAATATAGCTTTGAGACTGGGTGCGAGTGTTACTGAACTCCTTAAGTAATACTTGGTGTATGTAGGGCAAGTCGTTTATGTGAAGGAGTGAGCGATAGTGTCTGTGAGACGTATCTGGAAAAGTATTCGCCATTTGTCTGATGAGACGTCTGTGAGAGAGTGGTAGATTACGAGGATGTGAATAGGGTGACCAGGATATAAGTTCTTGTATTTTCTCCTGGAATCTTCTAAGGTGTACGTAAGAGACGGCACTAAACTCTCATGAGGATTAGTACAGAATGGGTGCAGACTGGAGGAGGAGCACCGGAAGTGTGGAGGAGGAAGGAGAAATAACACAAAAGCGGTACAGAAGGGGAACAAGAGGGAAGAATACAGAAGAACAGCAGAAGTGAAAACAATTGCAGATAAGTGCAATGGATATCTCGCTGAAAGGAGACTCGTATTAGTACTTTAACTTTCAAATGATGAAATAAAAAAATGCATTTGTTAATAGGCCAAATTAATGTATTAATTTATTAGTGACAAGTAATTGAAAACTATATATCCAGAAATCATTTGAATAGTTTATTTATTATTAATTTTTATCCAATTGTTATATATTTTACCTTCAGTTATTCATATATTTAAGCTGTCGGCATTGCTAACTGGGAGCTCGTGAATCAATCAAAATTTAAATGTCCACCTTTCTGCCGTATTTGTCCTTATGCTGTAAAGGGGATATGACACAGCATAATGGAAAAGCCTGCAAGAAGACTACCGTCGGACACTTTGGAAAGCAACCAATTGTACAACCTATCAAATAATATTACATCTCTCAAATCTTGTAGATTTTATCTTTCAGAAAACCGAGACAAAGTTTAAATAACCAATCATTTTACCTCTTAGTTGACCATGACAAAAAGTATACCAACCAAACATTTTACCTCTTAGATGATCAAAACATAAACATTCCAACCAATTATTTTACCACACATAAATCGACACATTTTTAAGTTTCGTGTTGATCTGCATGTAGTCTCTAATATACTAATGTATCAATCGCGTGAATTCATGTGTTAAAAAACGGCGTTTGGTGATTAATATAATTCAAGATTATTATTATAGAGCACTTTGTATTTCCATAGAAAATACTTTAAATTAACTAACTTCAGCCCAAATAAAAAATTGTACACAAGAATGATTTTGCTTCACGATCTTTAATAATTTCTAGTTAAGCACGATTTACATTTAAAACAAATACAAAATAAGACAAAATAAAAACTAAGAGTAGGACAAAATTTCAATTCAGAATATTCCATGCTAATATTAGACAATGTATGTAACTAACATTGTAATATAGAATATAGAAAACATCAGGTAAAAATCAATGTTTCTGATCAGGTAAAAAATTAAATTGATTTTAGACAAGGTCAGCAAGAAAATACAATTTTACATAATGTGATGTGTCGAATTTTGAAAACTTTTAGAAGTATTGATTAAATGAATTGTACCAAAGTCATCTTAACTAAAGTAGAAAGGGCTAGAGACATTTATATGATTTTTTTCATTTCATCTCTGAACGTCAAAAGAAATTGGTCCAACGCGACGAAACTTGACCGAGTCACCTGTTATAGTACAAGGGTTTTGGCATAACACTCTTTCAAAAATCGACCAGTTAAAAGGGGAAGCACGTCAATAACATATTGTTTAAAGGAACGTTAATTACGGCACGAATAGGTGTTGCGTCAATAAAAACTTCTACCTAAGAGAATTTAGGAAACAGTCGATTCTTACTGGTTAATGGAAACTTAAAGGCATAACTCTTGTAAGGAATTGAGGGTTTTGCTTTTGGAAAATTTGCTTCAGTCTAGAATCTTGCTTGAGGAAAGTCAGGCTAACTCCGGGACGTAGAAAGTACGTTCTCGTTATTGAGTAAGGGGCCAGATAGTCATCTCGAATAGGAGACAGACTATATGTTGGAGGTTCGTGGAAAACGAAAAAGAAACGGAAAAATGTACGCAGTTTTAATTTCCAGATTTTAATACGCTATTACTTCATTTGTTGATTTATTTGCAAATGTATTGATGTTATGGTGTATGTATGTATGTATGATTTTAATTTTTCAGGGTTTTAGTGAAATGTTAGTCACGACATTTTATTCTTTGATTTTCTGATTATCAATTATCAATTCATTGGGAGAAATGACTAGATTGCATGTAATTGAATATTCGATATATAGGAGTGCTTAGAAAATTTTAAGAATTAGGCTTAATAAATGATTAGTAATGTTTTTTGTTTTATGAATTAAATCTCTGTCTAGTATGCCATGTATTGAGCGTGTATATATATATATATATATATATATATATATATATATATATATATATATATATATATATATATATATATATACTAGTTCGCAACATTTAATTGATCAATTGAGATTATATTCATATACTAGTTCATAACATTTAATTGATCGCGTAAACTATTTCAGAACAGTTAGATTTGAGGGGTTAAGCCATATGTAATTTAACACTATTAAATAGTTTAATGTAAGAATGTAAGAAGTCAGGGGTGTTAAATAAGGGCACACACGGGCTAGCGTGAAGCGATATCTAAAGGATCTTCGCTAGCGTGACCCGAATTAAGGTCACGATTCAAATAACGAGTGAGTACGACAGAATTATGTATTGTATTTTCGGATTTGAGTCATATACAACTATAGATATATGCTTGGAAAGGTGACCTGTTGTCTATTGCGGGACATTTAATATATTTAAAGAAACATCTTCCTGAGATTTCTGACAATTTCCTGTGCAAATTCCAAATACGTTCATCAGAATAAGTTCCCAGCCGGAGTCCAGGATCGTTAAATCGTTCAAGTTTCGACTGGCAAGAGTCCAGGTCCAGACGACTAGACAAAGGCAGTGCTGGAACGAACGGAAGATTCGATGTCCTGATAAGATAGGTGATGATTTCGTTCATCGTTGAACTCAAAGGTCACGACTCGTAGGCTATGACGAAACTGAACTAATTTTGTCACTGACAAGTAATGGTAACGTGAAAATTGGTATTGTTTTTATTTGAGCCCATGTTTGTACATTTTTCTTCTTCTGTAATAAAGAAATTTATTTCTTTCATTTGAAATTCTGTTGTTGAATTGATTAAATTTTATATTTGTTCATTGAAAGGTGGCTCGTTGTGTTTATTTCTTCAATACACCTGTTCAGAGATATGCATACTTATTTCTACCCATCCACACCTGGTAAATTACACCGCGGGAGGTCATTCCCTAGCAATGAACCGTAGTGGAAGAAGGCCACCAATTTACTACATTATTGTAGGCCTCATCCTGGGATATTTAAACTGTGGATGAATAGCAGATCTGAGCATCTATTGAATAGAAATACAACACCGTATCAGTGATAGATTTGTATTAGTTAAAAGAAGAAACTGCGAGTGTGAATTGAGTCAATATTTATGCTTATCTATGTCTGAAATAATGCATAAATTTTGAATTTCTTGAATGTTGTATGACATTGTAAGAAATTAAGATTCCGAACGTTAAATTGCTTAAGCGTGGTTGGTTTTCCGTATTCAAGTAACCCAGAAATATTTTCCCTTAGTACTCTTGCGAAATGAGATAATTAAGGAAGTATTCCCTAGGGTAATTTGCACGTGTGCTGCAAACGATATGAATTTATGGAGAATTCATAGTTTGGTACTGCCCGAAAGCCGTTTAAGTTATCTGTGTGATTTAAGTAAGTCTGTAGGTAAGACTTTACTGAGTTAGGATACTTGTAGGTACTCCTAAGGAAGTTGTTTTCTTGAAGGCAGAAAGAGATTAGTGTTAACTAATCTAGGTAAGTGTGTTAGCGACAAGACAGACAGACAAAGAATGACAACAGTAAGACAACTTGCGCGAGAATTTAAAGTTCTTGGATCGGAAGATCTAGGTTATGAAGGGACCCAGTTAGCTGAATCTGTAGAACGCAGTCTCAAAGAGTACAGAGAAAAGCGGGTAGCCTAAAGGGAAAAAGAAACTGAGTTAGCCAGACTTCAGGCCGAAAGAGAGAGATTGAAGGCCCAGAAAAGGAATAAAGAGAGTTAGCTATGGAAAGACTAAGGATCGAACTGGAATCTAGGAGGGTGAAAGAACTGAACGTACATTCAGGACCCTCAAGCAAAAGACATGAGGATCGACGTACCGTCCAGATAATCATGCCAATGTTCAACGACAATGTTGAGATTATTGATAACTTCTTAACTCAGTTTGAAAAGTTAGCTTTAATACATCAAATACACAAAGAACAGTGGGCTATTAATATTTCAGCATTTTTGCAAGGTGCTGCCAAGGAGGTTTATCATAATATGGCACCTGCTGAAATAGATGAATACGAAGCTCTCAAGAAAACGCTACTACGGCACTATGAGCTGACAGCAGAAAGTTTCCGTAAACTTTTCAGAGAGTCATTTAAAAAAGCCACGGAGACTCACGTGCAGTTTCATACTTTTCGATAAGTGGATAAAATGTCAGGAGCCTAACTTACGTACGAAGGCATACAGGAAGGGATTCTGAAAGAACATGTCCTCAACACATACCGGAAAGACCTGATAGTATTTATGGCGGAGCGTGATGTCGCGACCTTAGAAGACATTAGTGTAATGGCTGAGCGATATGAAGCTGCACACTCTCGTCTAACCACATGGAGTGGCAGGGATCGAACCAGCATCCCAGACTTTAGGAGAGGTAACGGTTTAACACCTATTAGGCGGAATTTTCAAACTGGTGGGAAGGCAGGGGCTGACAATCCCAGCCGTGATCAGTCCAGGGGCTCAGGTAAGTCCAAAGGGGTGGAAAAGGTAACCTCTGGTAGGAAAGAGGAAGTTGTGTGTTATGGCTGCAACAAACCCGGCCATATTCTAAATACACCTCTACAGAAAAGGATGCATCATTACTTAATTTTTCATGTATCCCATTTCATAATTTCCAAAAAGTTTAACTTCCCAAAACAATTCTATAAAGATATAATCCCAAAAAATGTATGCTTATTTTTTCTAAAAAAATCGAGCGCTTGGTTCATGAATGAAGTTTTAAAAGACACCGTAATGAATTCGACATTGCCGTAGTTTTACATATTTATTTATCTTTTATTCTGTCATATTTGCTATAAAAACTTGGAAACATTTACTTAAATTTTGTAAAATTAGTGTCAGCATGGTTGGGTAAAACTGACAACAAATACCTAAATTTGGAGAGCTAACATTTTTTTGTATTGTTATTCTTCCAACAGGAGTCGATATTCCATTTTACGTTATGATTATCTCATGGGGATGTAGTTTAAGAATTCATACCTTCCATTTCATCTGGTTTCAAAAAAATATTTATAAAAAAAAAACTAAATTTAAATGCTTGCAATCAATATCCAGCGAGCGTAATAGTACAGATCTGTATTAAATTTGTTATTTTCATAATATATATTACAATAGTTTTATCTCGAATTTATCTCAAAGTATTGAAAGAATATTCTAAATTTCATGGCGCCATCATCCAGAAACTGGTTAACTTTAACTTTTTATTATTAACTACTGTACCTGTTACTTATTATCAGAACTAAAACCATGTCTCCCCAAAGTATAATCAGGTATGTTGCCACAGGTTCGCTTAGTATACAACCCCCTTTATACTACAATTACATCTGGTATAAAATAGATCTGTATAATTGTTGGAGATATATTTGTTATAAATCTAATCAATTTTTGTCGACTTTATGAAGTTAACATGCAGTAAACTGTTTTCCCATCCACGTCATTGACAATGTAAACGATGCGCTTTCGAAACGAAGAAGTAATTGAATTAACCAGAAATATATTTTTTCTGAACCACGCATGAAAATGGTATATTGTACTAATTTTATCACTTATGTATCTAGCTTTAACGATCCCTCATTACCATTTAGATATTATTGTTTCCGACAATATGATTGCTCTTTGTGCTATACATTACGATGCTCATGTTTGCTATGTTAATAAATGTTACATTTAGTATACAATCTGTTAATTCAAGTTCATTTCTCGAGAATATTAAAGCCGTTTGGGTCTGATTTCTGTTTTAGTCTTATTTACACAGTACATTGTTTTCATAATACCACATATTAAACATAATTAGCAAAAGTACATGAAAGCGGCATATATGTATGTCAAAATCCTTTCCAATCTGCGTGTTGCAAATATACGCAACTACACCTGACGCCTGTCCCTCTTTTAGATGAACATAACAGCCATAAATCGGAACCATATATGTTGCATATTGCCATCTCCAACCTACAAGTCAAGCTATTTAATGAATAAATTAGCCATTCTTTCCCTTAAG